>JAMKQA010034084.1:0-24927 GCA_024699735.1 Posidonia australis | reverse complement strand
GGCCAGCGGGCCGGCTATTTCGCGGGCCGGGCCGGGCCGGCCCCGCCCGATTTCCATGTCTAGTAACAGGGATCCTTACCCGCATTCTGGTTATTTCGTAGACTTGTCTTTGTTGTTTTTTTTGCATGATTTTTCATGTTATGGTTTTCCTCGTCTTCCATAATAGATTAGGTGGCGACTCCATTTGTTTTGTGTTTTTCGACGTGATTTTGCCGTCCTATTTCGCATTCTTTTGCGGAATCACCTCGCCGGCATGGTTACAGTTACTAGGGATTTATTTCTGTGGAATTGGTAGAGCTAGATGTCGCTCTGAGTACTCTAAGGCTTGGGATTGTTTCCCTTGTCTTCCTGTAGCCTTAGTTCTTATAATCTGCTAATTATTATTAATAAAGGTTACTTTCTTTTGCCAAAAAAAGAGAGGGGCAGCTATAGGAGCATGGTGTTGCATGCATGCGTTGAAAAAGAAGAAGAAGAAACAAAAGAGAAGGCTTGAGAGAAATGGAAGAAGGAAAGAAAGAGAGGGAGGAGGAGGATGAAAGGAAGAGAGGGGAGGGACTGCTGCTATCGTCTGTCATGCCGCTGGTCTCCCACCACGGTTGTCACGTCTCGTCACCATCGTCATTTTCTTGGAGGGAGAAAGGACGAGGAAGAAGAGCACACACCCTTGGGCATCCTTTTGTTTCCAGTTAAAATCTTAGATGCATGTTAGTGTGTGAATGACTATGGTATTTTTGTAGAATATTGTATGTGCATTTATGGGACATTTATTGTTTTGATGGGTGAATAGTCTCCATCTAGCTTTGATTTGTGATTTCTTATGATTCATCTAACAGATCGTTGTGGTTCTTGTTTCAAATCGTAAAGCTCGTCGAGATTTTCGATTGGATATGTGGTTTGCAATTTACGGACGCTTGTGTGTGGTACACCCCTAGTTCTCATTTTTGGGACGACTTTTGGGTTGCTGAGATTCTGGTTCAGTGGTCGCCTGATTCAATATATCATTTGGTTCGGTATGTCGATTTGACTGTTAGTTTTGCCACGAGTCCCTGGTCTAGTATACTGAATGGGTTTGGTATACTGATCTGCTCGTCTGGTCTAGGACCAAAGTTTTAGTCTGGTCGATCAATGGATTTCGGTCTGCTAAACCAGACCATTGAGCCATTCTGTGGGTGTTTTAGGTGTGGTCATTGGGGACAATAATAATATGGTTAATAGGTTATTCATGATGATGAGTAGGAGTATCACTAGAATGATTGTAAGGACTGTCTAAAATGAATTAGCAAGATTCCACTTAGGGTGTAGATGACATAAAGGACGATATGACTTTGAAATATTAAGTCTTCCCTTTAATGATTTAGAATGGATATTAGGGCTCATGTTGGACCCTAGAGTTAGATAGTGGTTGGTTTTGTGTGTGTATGACTTATAAGTATTAAGTCTTCCCTTTAATGATTTAGAATGGATATTAGGGCTCATGTTGGACCCTAGAGTTAGATAGTGGTTGGTTTTGTGTGTGGTGCACTGAAAGAGTTATTCAGTGACATTGCCTTGTGGTGTTTGGCACTGACTTGACTTTGTTCCTAAGGAATACGAGCCTGTAGACGTCTCACATCTTGACAGCAGAACATAAGGTTATGGGAGTTTCTATTGGTGTCCGATTTTGTAAGTCAAGCTGGACTTCGAGACTGTTGCTTTAGTTTTAGTGTGACTTCCTGAATTTGATAGGAGAGTTGTCAAGGTTTTGGTTTTGAGTTATGACTTTTGGTTTTCAGTTTTTGTACAGCTTTGGGCATGGTGATTTGAAAAGATATTTAAATAATTTTGAAATAGATTTAAAAAGGATTTTGGAACAAAAGGAATGTGTCTGCTCGCAAAGGTTTATATGATTTGTCGAGGGAACTATTTGGTTAGTTGGATAATGGTTTTTTCCAACAGATTTAAAAGTATAGTTTCGAGTTGGTGGTTTTCTCGTAATGTTTTTGTGGGATTTTGAGATGGTTCCTGAAATGGTTGAAAATAGTTTCCAAAAGAATTTAAAAAAGACATGCATAGTTTGCAAAAGGTTTTGAAAGGTTTCTCGAAGTTTTCTGTTTGCTAATGCCAAGAGACTAATGGGGTATGTTGCCAAGACCAGAGGGTGTGACGACATCCTTGAGTAGTTGGGCACGTTGCCTAGGGTGAGGCCAGAGACCAAGAGGTTGAGGTAAGTATTCGTCAAATCCTGAAGATTTAATATTCCAAGATTGTTGTTCATAAAGCTAAGGCTGAGGTCCACAGGTAGAGGGTCGGTTGGACTTGGAGGTATGATACTCCGCTTATTCTAGGTGCCAAACACCTAGGATATTGATTGTATGCACATAAGGGCATCATGGCAGTAGATTCGTGGGGTATGAGACCTCTGTGTAGTTAGACATGATACCTTATTTAGTACAGGTACCGACACTATTAGGTATTGGTAGAGCCTAGGGGTGAGGAGCATTTGGTTGTTCGGGCACAAAGACTGAGACAGAGTCTAGAGGACGTCAAGAGAGGGTGTACCTTGTGGTGAGGTCCTATAAGAGGACGATTTTTTCGAAGAGGGTTAGCATAGTGAGAGTTCTACAGAGAGACAGTATATCGAGACGGTCAGAATCCTCCACAGAGTGGTTTGCCCATAGCAGTGCAGACTCCGTTGGTCGCGTTTCGGTGGACTACTTGTGGCAAGGTGTTGGTTTCTTGGTGCCGAACAACATGACATATAGAGAGGTTTGTTGGCTATGACAAGTAGTTGCAATCATCTGTGGCTGTGTAGCAAGTTTAGAGTTGTGTCCCTAATAGTTACTTGTGGTCAGTGCCTGTTGAGATTATTTTGCTTATGTCCGTGAGTAGCATTGAGTTGTTTGAGCTCTTAAGAGACGTTAAGTTGTTTGTACCTGTGAGTGGTGTTGTGGTCAGAAATATGGTTTTGTGTCGATTTTTAAGATATGATTTGTTTATTCAGATTAAGCAAAGACTTGGTGTTGGTGTGACACTTTTGTGTGGTTGTGAACTTTATTTGGTAGGAGTGGTTATTTCAAGTATATATAAAGATTTTGAAAAATATGCACATGGTTTGAAAAGAAAGAAAGAAAATGGTTTTGAAAGACGTGTATGATTTTGGAAAAAAAAGACTAAAATAATTTTCAAAAAGTATGGGTTTAAAATGATTTGTTGCTTATGGAGCAAAAAGGGTACTGCTCCGTTGTAGTGTTGAGACATCTAGGGGTGATGCAAGAGTAGTGCATGTGTTTGGAAGGGGGGGTGTGTGTGACCTTGCAGTGGTCACTCATGTGTATTTGTTTAATATTTTTCGCAGGTACAGGATAGAATTAGGAGTTTGCTAGTGCATGTAAAGCTAGAGTCATTCGATCACACATTAAGGGTTCTGGGTAAGTAAGTAGTTCAATTTATGTTAATTAATAGTGACTTTATTTATATTGTTTATTACTGGATTTAGTTTCCTAGCTAATGTAAAAAAAAAAAGTAGCTAGAAATTGAGGTGACAACTTGGAATCGTTACATGAACTCATCTCTATATATACGCATAACATGATATATCATATTAGAGAGAGAGAACTTCATAAAAAAGTTTTGTGTGTATGACTACGTAGATTTTATATGTGTGTGACTACGTAGATTTGCATCTTCTTAGAGGTAGACAAAGAGGCGATTGTACAACCTTCAGAGGATGAGGAGGTTGATCGTGTACTTCAAGAGGATTGAAGTGCGGCTCTGTTGTTTGTC
Source organism: Posidonia australis (assembly GCA_024699735.1). Classification (NCBI taxonomy): domain Eukaryota; kingdom Viridiplantae; phylum Streptophyta; class Magnoliopsida; order Alismatales; family Posidoniaceae; genus Posidonia; species Posidonia australis. The sequence continues at coordinate 21,165 of JAMKQA010034084.1, read as the reverse complement.
TACGAGGAGTAGATAGGATGGCATTCCAGTGATGGTTCTTTTGTAATTGGAGTGCATGCATTGCAACTCTTCTTCGCTGGTACTTGGAAGTAATTTGATTAGAACCTGTCACACTTTAGAAGTTGAATAATGTTTTAACCGTCGATGTTTGATAACACATTAACGAAGCAAGCATGTAGATAGTCTTCTACATAAAAGATTTTTCATCATACACAAATAAAATCTCTTTATATTTTTTGAAAAAATTATTCCTACATAGATTCTATTTTATATATTATTTATGTATTTATTGTAATTAATTGTATTAATTATGCTCCATAGCAACAATTTACATTTTCAGTATATGGAAAATTTACCAGCAAGTTCTCTCTACTTTTCTTGTCCATGCCTGCACACATAAACTTTTCATTCCATGCACATCCTTCCTATGGTTAGGCTCACATACGTTGTCTTTTTTTTTTTTGTTATCGATTTAAAATTTTGAATATTTCAGGATTCGAATTTAGAATGCGTGACGAAATTTTAACGACGATGACAATGAAGCATTGTCTCTTACATACGCTGTCAGTCTCTAGCGCAAACAACTTGAGGAAAGTTTTCTGTTTCAATGCTTATTGTTCCTTTCTGTTGACTCTGTGAATTGGGAATGATACCCAAATGATCCCCATAAAAGGTGCTCGCTGAGGTAAGAGCTTTCCTAACTCTTTTGTCTTTTTGTTGACTTTTTTCAACCTTAACAGTCAAAGAGGATGATCCCCTGCAACCACAGAGTCATAGGAGGGGACCATCTTTAACTTCCTCTCCTCTAAATGGGAAGTATGGCATTCTTCTCTCTCTTGTCACTGTCACGTTTTCGTAGAATGCACGGCATCCAAAATCTCCATCGACTTGATTCTCATCTTTTATCAGACGTTCTTTCTTTGTTGAACTATTTCATAGGAGCGCATTATTAATCAACTTTTATGAGGTGTTCACATCTCTATTAATCACACCAAAGAAGAATCTTTTATGGATATTGTACCTAGATAATGTTTGATGATGATTATTTTTCACAACTTGTTAGAAATAATTACTTATAGATAAAAGGTTAAACTAAATACATAAAAAAACGTCAGTTTATTTTTCATGTGTAAAATTTTCTAAAAACGTTGAAAATGAAAAATTATGGAAGTTTTTTGAAAAAAATTAGTTTTTCGTTATAATTGGTTTACCTATAATCGTTATCACACACTATCTTAAGCAATTGATTGGTTTTATTGGTGTCAATTGGCACATCGTATTTGGATGACATCTGTTATATTAAAGGAATTCTCTTCTACCTTTAAAATTATTATTTGTCTAAGCTTGAATAATTTAACTAATACGAAATTACTAAAAAAATTAAACTTTGTTTGAATTTTAAATTGCATTCTTTCCTAAATTAAAATTAAAATCTCATTACTATCATGATTGACCTAAGTAGTAAAAAATTACCCAAAAAATATCAATTCTGTTTAAATTTGAAACTAGAAATCTTCTTTAAATTAAAATTGAAATCTCATTACTATCAATTTGAAATCTCAATAATTTCCCCAATATATTGTTATAAACTTAGTTTCAAATCTCCTTGTTTACAAATTTTCCTTTTTTAATTTGATTTAAAATTGAAAATTGAAATCTTCCCTAATTAATATTTGATATTTATTGTAAGTATAATCAAAATTATTATCTTTAAAATTACTCAATCCATTCACGTAATTTCTTATGTGCAATCTGCATGTGCATTTTCATTAGTTTAGATTATGTAAACCATGAGAATTTGGTATTGATTATTTTCCACCAATTCTCCTTTTTTTGTTGTAGTAGAGGTAATTTTGGATAAATATTTGAGAATTCACCCAAAAACTACTACAAAAGAATTCACCCAAATTATGACACATTTAGATAGTTGTCAAAGTTTGCTTGACTTTTTGAGTGAATTCCATCCAAATAGTCTCCATTCAGAATCTCAACCTTAGATGTGGTTTGGTTCAAATTATTGACACTTGGAATCTAAATTTTACAAAATTTGCTGTTCATTCCAATATAAACCAAACATATTTGATGTTATAGATGTTATACTTAATTTGAGATGATAGAATTGTTGGGTTAAAGAATATTTTTCAAAATCTAAGAGTTGAAGTCGGAGTTGATTTTAGAATTACCTCATCGGGTTGTTTTAATCCAAATGTTCTTATTAGTTATCAATTAAATTCATTTAACTTTCGAGCAAACTTGAATCGCATTTAGTAGTCCTAGCTCTTGAGGTACATGAATAGCATAGAAACTAGAGATTGTTGTAATGAGTGGCTGAGTATTGCCTACTCGTATTAACTTCTTACGAAGCATGGAAGCAGAGCACATAAGGAACCTTTGATCAAGTTCGGCGAAAAAACCCTAACTCCTTCATTCTCTTTTTGTGGCCCTTTTTTCAATCGTTCTTCTATGTAGGCTTAGGTGGTGGCGATGTAGGTCAAGTCGAAGTTTGTTTGTTGATGGTGGTGAACACCCTTCTCCACTGTTCCCCTAGACTGGTGCTCTCGTCTCTTATGAAAGATCTAATAGATCCTTTTATACTCCATTGATGGCTAACTTCAATAATTTCATTGCTGAAGTTAGTCTTATTGACTTATCCCCCAACATTTACTCTTTCACTTGGTTTAATTTACAGGAAGAGAAAATATTGGTTAAATTAGTTCGCTTTTTGATTTCTCCTGTTTGAGAGTCTCATTGTTCTAGCTCCATCTGCACTAGAAGATCTAGAATTATTTCTTATCATGTTCCAATCTGTATTAATACCAAGTCATCTGGATGGGGACCTTTTACTTTCAGGTTCTATAAATCTTGGCTTTACCAGGAAGGTTTTGATAACTTTAGCTGAGATAGTTGGAATACCTTTATCTCTAATGCAGATCCTGTAGTTAGGCTCTCTTATAAAATTAAGGCCACTAAAGTAGCTATTAAGAATTAGTTACTCATACATAGAAATGACTGTAAAACTAGGTTTATAGAAATTGAAAATATGATACATAAGCTTGATGTCCAAGTTGAATGAACTCCCTTATTCCTATCTGATTGGCAACGGAAACATATCTTGAGACAAGAAGATTTTAACATTCTTCTTTGTCAGGAAATTTATTGGAGACAACGATCTCACATCTAGTGACTTAAAGATGGTGATCTGAATACCTCTTTTTTCCATAAAATTACAAATAACAGGAGGAGGAAAAGTACTATCTCCTTTTTCGTCATTAATGGAGTACATTATGAATCTCTACATTTCATTTGTAATTCCATTAAGGATCACTTCTTCTTTCTTTTCAATAAGCCTTCCCTTCCAATGGTTTCCCTAAATTGGAATTTCTTTTGCTTACTAAATTAACAAATCCTTTTGAAATTGAAGGTCCCTTCTTAGAGGAGGAAATAAAAAATAATGTTTTTTAACTGTTTGGGGAAAAAAATCTAGGTCTAGATGGCTTCCTACTCTATTTTTATCATCACTTTTGGGACCGGTTAAAAGGAGACTTTTTTTTGAGGTATTTCAATTTCTTCACCAAACTGAAGATATTGAAGCTCTTAAATATATCAATCAAATGTTCATTACTCTTATTCCCAAAAAACTTAAAGCTGAGAAAATTTTAGACTATCGACCTATTAGTTTACTCAATAGTAGTTATAAAATTATATCAAAATGCTTAACTTCTAGGGTAAGTCCCATATGTAGATATCTCATTTTCGTATTTCCTAGAATTCACTTAGGATAGGAATCCTTGAGACACCCTAGATCACATGGTTAAGGAGCTCTAACCTTCCTCCATATTTTTCCATGGAATTTCTGTGTTTTTTCTGGATTTTATTGCATCTCTATGGAATAAGATAAAAGACAGAAGAGTAAACTGTACAAGACCAAGATGTTGCCATCATGATAGGCAACTAATCTAGACGCTAGTTTAGGAGGCAACGTACTTGTTGCCTGTTTGACAGGCGACATACTTGTCACCAGTCTAATGTAAAGGTGCCTTAGCAATAGGCGACTGTAATCCTAGGTCTTCTGTCTCATATAATTTGTCATCCTAGGCTTTAATGTAACATATGAGACATTTATAAATATTATCATGATTTTTTCTAATAATTATTATAATTTCTATGATTTTCTAACATTTAAATATCTATACATATCATATAAATCATTATAAATGCTAAATAATATCAAGTAAGCAAACCACCGGCGAAGCCTTCCCTATCAGTGAGCAACGCCAATAGCAAAGCACCATAGTTTAACAGAAAAATTTTCTTGAGAATATATTAGAATTTTATTTGGAAATAAAGATGTAAAGTCTTAGTCATTTCCACTGTTTGTTTTCGTTAAGGTGTGTATTAGGTGACTTAGATGTCACTCATGAGTTTCAGTTGTTGATTTCAGGGGCTGAGTTGGAGTGCAGTTAGTCTCGGAGCTCGAGTTTTGGGAGCCACTAGCAGCACACAGGTCTGGGTAGAATTAGTATTTATTTTAAATTTCTGCCCTTACTAATTTAGTAGACTCAGACTCAGATTAACTTTGCTGTGGCACCCTGTAGTTGCAGGGTATTACATATGTGTATTTGATTGAGCTACATTATGCACCATGCAAGTCTAAGGTAATGTATCTTTATGACCCATGATTACCTACAGTACATACATCACAGTATGAGTTAAAAAAAACTCAATACGCATGTAGGATCCTAACCTACCATACACTAGACAGACTTATAATAAATTTTATGTTTTCACTTTCTTTTCCTTTTATTCTTTTAGTGAATTCCTTAGACTATCCACTATTGTTATGACATGGTTTTGTAGTTGATATACAACTCATTCTTACTCCCATTATTATACTTTCAATTACACATTTGTTCATCAGTGAGAACCTTATATACTAACCTGTGTCAGTCTGTAAACATCAGATTTGAGTCTTGTGGTTTCATCGTTGCCACAAGATTCTTAAAAGGATCTAATACTAAAATTTCATTAGGCTAGTGTATTCTCCCTTAGGGTTATGACTACGAAGGGTTATTACTCCGAAGAGTTATATGTCAAGGCCTTACTCACATATGTTATTTTAAGAGACACGTTATTTATATTTTCTACTTGAATGAATTAATCTTTAATTCTTTATGAATTTAAGAACTTGTCTGTAAAATTTCGTTCAACTTAATAACATCAAGTGCAAGGGGTTTTTTGTGATTTTCCCTTAAGTTTCTATTCATAGATTATAGTTCAATATAAAAAAAAGCTTTTAATTCATTGTCCAAAAGTAATACTATGATTCATCATTTAGAAATAAAACTATAATTCTTAGACTAATTGTAATTTTCCTACATGTACAGAACTTACATCTAATTCGAGTTTTCCAAATAAATGTACAAAACTTTAAAATAACTCAATCCATAACCTTTAGCCTAGATGCAATTTTAATAATATATCAAAAGGTCACAACATAAAAACATTCAATACAGTTTAACATTGTAAATGTGTAGAACTAGAATTTAAAAAAAAAACAAATAACCCATCATCTCCTTGATGCCAAACTCTACATAATTACCATTCCTTTATTTTTTTCCTCAATCAACCAAAATAATGTGATCATTATTCATCTTCTTTCCTACGAGTATTGAAATAGTAAACCAATGAAATCCATCGTTGAAATCCCAAAATTTGCACAACTCATTGCATACCTTACATCGGTAATTGATTCCTTACATCAGTGAACTTCTCAATCGATCGATGAGCCTTTTCACTAAGTCCAGCGGTGCACAGTCGACGATGATGGTTCTCCTTCTCTCTCTATGGGTTGCAGTGATGGCTCTTCTTCTCTTTCTATGTATTGTCAGCAACTTGCGCCTCTGCCTGATGCCCAACACAGGAACGAGGCTTGATTTTGTAGCCCTCGACTGATCAGAAATGAAGTGGCCTTTATAATTCTGGTCATAACCGTTAGGATCTTTAGACTTCACTAGAGGGAGGTGAATAGTAATTTAATAAATATGTTTGCAATATTAAAGTTTATTTAACAAATTTTAAGTTTTTAAATAAATGACATGTAAGTTGAGGAATTTGGATACTAAACTAAAGCATACAAAGAAAGGGATAAGAGACAATGATATGCACAAGTAAATTTATTGTGGTGCAGCCTCTCCAGCTTAGTCAACTTCTCGAGAACCCCTCGAAAATTTCACTAACCTAATCTTATTCCGGGTAAGATCGTGCTGTACACTCTTAACGAATCATCGCCAAGTTCTGCAAAAATCGTGGCTTCATTCTCTCAATCTAGAGAAGAAATCACTCAATAAGGATGAAGATTATAACTCTTTTATAGTCTCCCAAATACTTTCAGACTACGTGGATGGATGGAAATGGAGCACTCTTGTCTTGAGAGTTTTTCTAATGAAATTAGAGTGAAATGAATCGAAATTTGAGTAGCTTGAAGCTCTATATGAGGTAGGAAGTATATATCCTCAATAGGTGAAGAATGGGGGCCAATTTATAGGAAAACATGGGTATAAAAATGTGACTAACGTCTCTTTAACGTTCAGCAACGGCTACTGATTCGGTATGCCAAAATCAAAATGGTTGACGGAAATGTGCAACGATCGAGCATTTCGGTATACCGAAAATAATTCGGTATTCTGAAAATTTCTGATTCGGTATGTCAGTGAATTTCGGTATGTCGTTCTGGGTTTCTTTTCTGATTTTTCTGATCTGCATATATTTCGGTATACCGAGGAAATTCGGTATGTCGAAAATGCCCTTAGTCCTATAATGAATGTTTTTCAATGAATAGTTGGTTTTAGGGCTAAGGCAATTTTCCTATGGTTCTATGTAGATATTTGGGAGATTATTACAAGTTCTTAGGTACACAAATAAATAGAAAATTACATCAAAATATTTACAAATATTATTTAATTTTTCTTCTCCTTTTCTTTCATATTGAATTCTTCTTGGTGGCACGTAGGTCTTTGTCTTCTTCAAATGTCTTCTTTTTATGCTTGAATCTTCTGAGTTCTTCAATGGTATTTTTTGTATATATGAACTATGAAATATTTTCATAAAGTACATTAGTCTTTTGTTATCATCAAAATCAAAATATGACTAATAACGCCAACAGTAACGACTTTGCCATTATTCACCTTATTACCACTGTCATGAACAAGTCCATCGACGTTTTTGCTTCCGTCGACGCCTATGCTCCTGTTGATGCCTTTGCTCCTGTCAACACCTCTAGTCCTCAACGTATTCAGTCATGTCTAGTTGAGATGACCGGTCACTACAGGAAGTTATTATTTTTCATTTTAAATTATGGATACATATTTGATGAAGTTGGTATGTTTCATATCAATTTGTAAATGTCAAGAATCATGCTTAACATTAATAGAAGAAATGATTAACATAGAACAAGTTAAACTTAATGTCAACAATAATTGATGTCAAATAAGTGTCTGAATTTCTTTTTCCTTTTGTAGAATTTGATGCTTATGAAATATTTAAGGCCATGGAGATATTTAAGGTTGATAAGTTAAAGAAATAATTTTTAATCTTTGTAAAAGGCATGCAACTTCAATAACTTTGATGGACTTTGAAAAGTAATTGTTAGATGTAACACTTGATATTTTTGGAGAAACGAGGTTTTTTTAGTAGACAATGGATGATAAGCAAATGTTTAGTGATGGATGTATTTTTTTTGTAAATACTTGAAATGAAGTATTTTGTAAAACCTTAAAAAAGGTATTTTGCAGATAATTTTTAAATTTGTAGAATGAATGTTATAATAAATTGGTTTTTTTTACTGAGTAAATGATTATGATGATTGTATGTTAGTTTATTATAATATTTCTTTCAATAGGTTGTATTATTTTATCATGCATAAAAAAGATTTTTTTCAAGCCTATATTTGGAGATGATAATTGAATATTATTGTGTTGTAGTGATTTGTTGCGATATTTCTTTTAATCGGTTGTATCATTATATAAATGATCTTTTAAAACTACTTTTCTTTTGTTTACATTGACAGTCACAAGTACATAATTTTTATTTTCTACTTGTTTCTTTAAATAATGTAGATATTAAAAAATTGATCAAAAGAAAAAAATAGATTTTGTTGATTTGTATTATCTTTGGTTTACCTTTGATTGTCATCTTCGAAGGCACGAACAGGCCCCAATATAAAACTTTAGTTGCCCCTTCACGTAGTTGCGTGTACCGTATTCCTCAATTATACTCTATCTACATTTCGTATAGACTGGAAATCTTCCCTAACTACACGCAACGTTCCTATGGGCGTCGACGACGCAAAACACCATATTTGCTCTGCCTTAAACATTTCACTCCCGCCATTTGTAACCAAACCCACCCATTGCTTCAAACCACTCTCCCACAGAGGGAAATTACCGAAGAAAGAAAGATAAAAATCTCGAGAAAAAAACAGTCGGCCTTCGCGCCTCCGTGACAACCGCAGAGTTCACACCAGAAAACGCCAACGATTCCACAATGACGAGGAAATCCTCCTAGTACGACTCCTTCCACCCGAGAATCTCTGCCCAAACCCCAAGCCCTATAAAGAGAGAAATCCCAAACCCCCTCCCTCCATCCATGAATCGGAGGTTTAGGGCCTTCGAGATGGAGCACACCACTTCCATTTCCAGAGCACCGCTCTTGCTGCTGCTGCTGCTGGCACTATTGTCGCCACTCGCCGCCGGTCACGCAGGAGAGCAGCCGCTCTCCAAGATCGAGATCCATAGGGTGACGTTCTCGCTCGACTCCTCCGCGAATCTCACGGCCTCCCCTGCTTTGCTCGGATTGAAGGTAGTGGTGTTTCTTTGGTGTCGACTAGTAGTGATTTTCGCCTTTCTTTTTCGGTTGGTCATCGTGAATGTCGTTGTGGTGCTGTTGTTGTTGCTGTTGCTGCAGGGGAGTGACTCTGAATGGGTGACTCTGGATTTCGAGTCAACAAAGCCTTCCGTGGTGGACTGGATTGGAGTGTTTTCTCCTGCAAACTTCAAGTAAGTTGGTTTCGATGTTGGTAATATAATATTGAATAGGAGGAGGAGGACGGATGATCCGGTGGAGTCCAGGACGTAAAGAATGAGTTAATTTTAGTCTTTCGGGTTTTTTTATATGTTAATGTATACAAATCTAGAATCCAATATTGTGATTATGATCTATGATGTTTAGAGTTCTTGCTTACTGAAATTCAAGTGATTTCAAAACTTTTGTTTAGAAACCTGATATGCACAAAATTATTGGCTATACGTGCGTGCATGAGATCAGGTGCTTAAAATACGTTTATCATGCATGTGTAGTTTTGGTAGTTTGAAGTTTCACAATGATTAAAATTTACATTACTTTATTAAAATTTAGCAGTTTGTTTTCGCAATATAATGCTTAGAGTATTAGTAAAATGATGGGCTTAAATTAATTTATCATTTAAGTCCTGAACTCAATGGATTTCAAGGATGGGATGGTTGGTAATTTCAAAATCTGTCCTGCTGAAGCCCATTTTGAAGGTATTTAATTTTTTGCTTCTTGGTGATCCAGTGGTTCAACTTGTACTGAGGACGAAAGCCCCAAAGAGCAGACACCTTATATTTGCTCAGCACCAATAAAGGTTTTTATCTTGTAGTAATATTTGGTGCCCCCTTTCTTTTAATTTTTAATTCACTACCATTTGTAACCTTTATTAATGGTTTGGTGTTTGTGTTTTCAGTACAAGTTTGTAAATTATTCCAATCCAGATTACGTACAGACTGGAAAAGGGTTATTGCACTTTCAATTGATTAATCAACGGTCAGATTTTTCATTTGCATTATTTTCTGGTGGCCTTTCAAACGTAAGCACACATATTTCTTTATATTTGTCACTGTTTTTTGGCATAATGCATTTAAGAAATCCTGTGTCTATGCATGCATTCCCCCCTTTTTTTTACAGCCAAAACTTGTGGCAGTTTCGAATACAGTTGCTTTTGCAAATCCAAATGCACCTGTCTATCCACGCCTTGCTCAGGGGAAGTCTTGGGATGAAGTAAGCCAACTTCTATATGTCTTTCAGTAGAATATCATTGTTAATTGTCTTGTGATCTATTTAGTGGTTACTTGATAAAGATTGTAGCTTCAAAATGCATCCATGACTATCAAATTCTTGATGGTTTTTTGTAGATTTGTCAATTTCTGACACGATACGATATAACCGTATTTGGGTTTACCTTTATCATCTCTCGTGTACTTATCGTGTCTATTCGGTAGACACGATTATTAAACGGGTCGTCACGATAAATACACGTTACTAATCATGTATATAGATTATAACTTTCATTATTTTGAATAGTGGATGTTTATGATATGTTGTAGACTTATGATATTAACATATGGAACAATGGAACTTGTGAAATATTATTGAATGATTGGTTTCATGATTTATTGATTTTTTTTTGATTTTTCTACGTGTACAAAACGTGTAAATGTTAAATGTATACTAAACGTATAATCTTGTATTAAACGTGTAACCGTGTAATAAACGTGTATTCGTGTCAATTGGATCGTTATCGTGTCAAAATAACATGATTCACTTAAACGTGTACTTAATGAGTCATGTCGTGTAGGCATGCTAACAGACAATTCGTGTTTGAGTTTAGTATTAGGTACACGATAATTAATTGGGTCATGTTTGGATTTAACATATATGTATAGTATACACGTTTATACACGACACGATAGGTACTCGACATGATCCATTTGACAGGTCTAGTTTTTTGGTAGTCCATCAGTGCATTGAGTCTAGTGTAAGTAATGGTGGCTTAGGGTTGATTTTTAAACTGGACTTGGAAAAAGCCTATGACTGTGTTATTTGTCATTGTCTTGATGAGGTCATGGCTTGCATGGGTTTTTGGGTTAGATAGAGGGAGTGGATGGGTTATTGTGTACGTTCTGTAAGATTCTCGATCCTTGCGAATGGTTTTTCCAAAGACTTTGTTGAATGTGACAGAGGTCTATGGTAGGGTGGCCTTCTTTTGCCGCTTCTGTTCTCCCTGCTGGTAGGGGTTTTCAGTTGCCTATGTCTCAAGGTTGAGTCAACCAGATTCTTTCAGGGCTTTCGACCTTTTTGAGGGGATTGCTCTATTTTCCTCCTCCAGTATACTGATGACACTTTGGTTTTCTATGGGACTTCAGTAGAGGAAGTTAGTGGTGTGGCCTTTGTGTTTGATGTTTTGTGCTTATCATTGACCTTGACGTCAACTTCCATAAGTCGATTATGGTCAAGCTTAGTGCTGACCTGGGTTTGGTTTGTCGTGTGATTGAGTTGCTTGGGTGCTGCGTCGAGAATTTTCTGATTCGATATTTTGATTTTTCTTTGTCTGGAATGCTTGTGAGGAAGCCATTGGAACCCAATTGTTGAAAGGTTTGAACAGCACCTTGTGGGTTGGAGGGAGAGATATCTTTCCTTTGGTGGTCGTCTTACTTTGATTTCTATAGTCCTCTCTAATTACCAATTTTCTATTTGTCCTTTCGAATTCTGTCTTCTGCAGTTAAGTAGCTTGAGAGAATTCAATGAAATTTCCTATGGAATGGTACAAAGTTTTTGTAGATTGGTACAAAGTTTTTGTCTGGTGGGTTGTGTATTTGCAATTTTTATTCTTTTAATCTTGCTTTTTTTGGGAAGTGGGTTTGGTGTTTTGCGGCAGTTTCCCTAGGTGGGGCTACATCTTTGCCATTATGGTGGAGAGTGATTATTGGTAAATGGTATAAGGGGTAATTTTTATGGAAGATGACATGTTATCTTAAGAGCGTTTCCCTTGTGTAGGTGGGAATTCTAGAGGCAGAGAGTATTGTAGAGTGTGGCATTAGATTGAGGGCAGGTGGTGGGAACTTAATTACGTTTTGGGAGGATCACTAGGTTGATTATGTGCTTTTGAGACTACTTTTTCTTAGTTTATTTTTGTTATTTGTACAACCTATCGCTAGTATAAGTGAGTGTTTTGTAAGACATGACAACAAGGTTGTATGGGATTTGAGATTTAGGAGGATTCTCATGGATAGAGAGGCTTTGGAACTTGTTTCCTTGTTTGCTATGTTTGAAAATATAGGTTCAAATGTTTTATCTACTTTTGTTGATTCTGATACTTGGTTGTGGGTCAAGGATGGGAACTTCTCAATGACATCACTTTTCTCAATCATGAGTACTAGAGGAACATAGGTGGGTTGTCACAAGTTGATCTTGAATAATTGTGTCTCGCCTGAAGGTTCAATGTTTTGCTTGATAGATCCTTCATAAGGGTATTTTGACTGAAGTAGCATTACAGTGGTGTGGTTTCTACTTTGCTAGTAGATGTGCTTTATGTAATTCGACTATTGAGGATCTTTGTCACTTCTTATAGGAGTGTGAGATGTCGATGGTGTTCCTTATTTGAGAGGGTGACTATTGACCAATTTAGTGGTGGTTTAGTGGAAACTTTTTGGGAGTTGTGGAATCGGGGTGGTAGGTGGATGGGGAGACGGAAGAAGGTTTGGTCTACCTTTCTTCATGCACTGTGGTGGACTAGATGGGTCAAGTAGAACCATCGGATCTTTTGGGGAAAGGGTTTGGCTTTGCATGACCTCCGTGACACAGTTATTTCCTCCATCATTGAATGGTGTCCTGTTGGGGTTGCATCTAATGTGTTTGACGCCTTTGTTATTGATTGGTTATTGGGATTGTTGCATATTTAGCCTGTCCTATGGATTGGTTTTTGTTCGTTTCTCGCTTGGTTTATCTTCTTGATGAGCCTCTTTTGTATTTTACTCCAAAATTATTTTTAATGAAATTTTCCTGACTACCACTAAAAAAAAAAGAAAGATTCTAGCTTCAAAATTGATTTATCTTTTAAATTTGAACAGCAATTATCTCGCGTGTTTTTTAGCTTTCATATGTTTGGTAATGATTTACATGGTCATTACCAGCTAACATTGCTCAACACGACCTTTTGTAATATAATGGGGCCTATGATTTGGCAAGTTATGGCTCAAACCTCCATGATCCCACTCCTGTATGTATTGTATTTAATCCAAAAGAAGATTTGGAAAGCATGCCCTATACTCAGATAGTGGTTTTTGTCACATGCTGTAAGCAGGTCTTTGATTTAAAGATGGTTTCTGACATTCTTTGCAGATGACTGTCACCTGGACCAGTGGGTATGACATTACTGAGGCATTTCCTTTGGTTAAATGGGGCCGAAAAGGAGGGCATCAGAGGCTTACACCAGCTGGAACATTAACGTTTAAGCGTAACAGCATGTGTGGTATGGCTAAATTTTCCATGGGAGCTGACAAATTAGTGGTTGACTAAGGAAAATCTTGAAATATCTGTTAGTTCTTGATGTTGCCAGTTGCCTTTGTGATATTCTTGGCAGCTGGAACCTGCAACTAAGCAGCTTGGTGGTTTTGATCATCTTTAAGTGGGATAATTTTTTTAATCCCCATGAACTTTATTCAGCTAAATCTCTTTCTAGTTAAGCAATTGTTTTTATAGTTTCGAACATTTTCTCAAAGAATTCGTAGTCACTTATGCTATTCAGTATAAGCCGAGCTTAAAATTGTCAGGATCAGGTTCTTACATTGTTTGTTGGTTGAGGTTCTTTAGGATCATAGTTAAGGCGATAATGGTCTACAAATCTGGAAAAAAAAAATCCATTGTTTTACAATACGTGAAAAAATATATATCATGAGAGTAAATAGTATTTCATGAAATATATAAGGGTATCAGGAAATCATTTAGGTATATAATTGTTTTATCTAATTGTGTTTAGTTTGAGCCTTCAAAGATAGGGTGTTACATGTTTCAGTTCTGGAAATCCAATGTCAATTTCTTACTTTTAGTCATTATAATCACCATGAAATGAGAGAAAATTTTCACTTGATAGGATCATGGTACTAAATGTCTACGCGTGTCACTGAAATTTCTCCGATACGTGTCTTATTTTTAATTTACCGACATGACTCCGACACGATATTAAAATTGAAGTTTTCTTAACGAATGTAATTTTTTTTTACCGTATTTCCACCGACATGATTTCGACATACCAATATTTCCCTGACACGTATCTATTTTTCAACTTATCGAAGTCCGACACGAAATCGACATTTAGAACCATGGGTAGGATATGGATTTTACTAATACTATATATTTAAAATTTTTGATATCAGTTATTTAAAGAATCTGACTCATAGTGTACTATATTTCCCAAGTGTATACTGTGTTATATGGTTGGGAAAATTTTTGGAGTTGAATACTGCAATACTTAGACTGGATTTAGGTCAACTTGATACTCATTGCTTTAAAAAACATAATTTTGTTTGAAGCCAGTTGAGGAGGTGGAGATCTTTCAGACCAGTAGGCTTTTATGTATTGGTGGACAATTAGCATGAGAGATCATATGAATAGAGAGAATACTGATATTTATAAGTTGGATACTTTCATAATAGATTAATCATTCTTCTTTTAAATACTTTCTAGTTCTCATTACTTTGAATCTGAAATATTGTGAACTTCCCAGTCCTTTCATTAAATTGTAAAGTGCGAGGGCTTTTATTTTTTCAAATTTTAAATAAAATCTTCCTTTTCCTTTGTTCTTGATGCAGGTTCTCCGGCAAGGACTGTTGGTTGGAGAGATCCTGGTTTTATACACACGAGTTTCTTAAAAGAATTGTGGCCAAATGAAGAGTATGATTTCAATATATTTCCCTTTTTTTGTCATTGGTTTTCAACTGCTCAAAAAAATGTTTATTGGTTTTCATACTACTGTGGCAATAATTCAGGTACGTTTACCAGCTGGGACATCGATTATCCAATGGTTCATTTGTTTGGAGTAAACTTTATTATTTTAGAGCATCCCCTTATCCGGGTCAAGATTCATTACAGCGGGTGGTCATATTTGGTGACATGGGGAAGGTAATGCAGTAATTCATGTAGTTTGCTGTCATTTATGGTACTGCAGGACAATAAAAGTTACGGTTAAGTTCTATTTTGGGAAAAAGCGGAAGAAGTGTATCACCTTGCACTGAAGCAACCAACCTGCCCCTTAGCTAGACATATATTATTGTTTTTTAATCCATTTAAAATTCTCTTGATGTTCGCATTTGAAAAGACGTTAAACAATCTCCCTTTTAGCAGGATGTGATGCATATTGATCATGATTAATTGACTTTTTAGAATAAAAATTTTGTTAGGAACTAACCATTGACATGCCTTTTCAGGCAGAACGAGATGGTTCTAACGAGTACAATAACTATCAGCCAGGCTCTCTTAACACCACTGATCAACTCATCAATGACTTGGAAAATATTGATATAGTTTTCCATATAGGAGATATAACTTATGCAAATGGTTACATCTCTCAGTGGGACCAGTTCACATCACAGGTGGAGCCTATCGCATCACATGTGCCATATATGCTTGGAAGGTTGGGCTTGTACTATAGATTCTCTGTAGTATTTTTCTGTCTGTTAGTTTCTCTTGCAACAGGAACACAAATAAATGTTTCTTGATTTCTGACATGTTCATTCAGATACGCAAATCATACTTCTTTGATTTAAGGTCGTTTTTTCTACTAGGCTCTTCATGTTGAATTCTTCTTAACCACTTCCAATCTCTAAATGTTTGATGTCCTCTATTTTATTTTCTAGCTCCTTCCAACTGCAAATCAGTATTCTTTATTTGTTGTTACA
Source organism: Posidonia australis (assembly GCA_024699735.1). NCBI lineage: Eukaryota > Viridiplantae > Streptophyta > Magnoliopsida > Alismatales > Posidoniaceae > Posidonia > Posidonia australis. The sequence goes on along the minus strand of JAMKQA010034084.1, from coordinate 5,419 downwards.
AAACCTTAGTAAATGATGTACCCTCGTCTAATTTTCATTCTATACTTACGTTCTTATTCTATTTTGATCTCTTGATTTTGAAATCAAATTACATATTTATGAATAAGTTACTTCATGTTCTTGTTCTTTGCAGTGGCAATCATGAGCGAGATTGGCCAGGAACAGGATCCTTCTATACTGGTATGGATTCAGGAGGTGAATGTGGTGTATTAGCTGAGACCATGTTCTACATACCTGCTGAGAACAGGGCAAAGTACTGGTAATAAGCACTTTATACATCTCTAAAGTGATTTTTGAGAGAGAGAGAGAGAGAGAGAGAGAGAGAGAGAGAGAGAGAGATTGTTCCAGCCAAGCCGAGATTAACTGAAGTATGGTGATTTTTCTGGTTTAGGTACTCAACAGATTATGGAATGTTCCATTTCTGCATAGCAGACACTGAACATGATTGGAGAGAGGGTTCTGATCAATACAAATTCATTGAGCAGTGTCTTGCATCAGCAGATAGGCAGAAGCAACCCTGGTTGATTTTTGCTGCTCACCGTGTGCTTGGTTATTCTTCTGGATTTTATTATGCTGCTGAAGGATCATTTGCAGAACCAATGGGGAGGGATAGCCTCCAAAAGCTCTGGCAGAAGTACAAAGTGGATATAGCCTTCTATGGCCATATTCACAATTATGAACGTACATGCCCCGTCTACCAGGTTTGAATGCATTAACCGCATAGCCTGTGTTCCACATATTTTGATGTTGAATATTTTGACATATAAATTATCTCCAAGTGTTTTATATTTTCAAAAACTTGTGCTAGCTGTTTATGTTTCAATACACTAGTATAAACTAACATGCTTTAAATTATTTTTTTTGTTGAATAGTTAGAAGATTTTTCTTTCAGATACACGTTTGTGTTCTTCAAATTAGTCTAAGCAGTTTTTGCTTTCACTTAGAAGTCAATATAGCACTAAAATCTGTTTCCATTTTGTGAATCTTATCTTCTGATTGATAATGGTGGTATTTGAGGCACGCAGCTTCGATTAAGTCGTAACTTTTTTTTTTCAAATTTTAGTCCCCAGTGGTTTAACGAATTGAAGTAGATTCATTTTTACAATATCTACAAATTACATACTTGATTGAGTTGATTCCAAAGGATCGAAATGCTATTGTTGCTTCCATAACCAGTAAGTGAGTTTATATTTAAATTTTGGATATTGCGTAGTAGTTGCCAGAATTGGAACGTATACCATTTTTCCCACACAAATAAATCTTACGAATTAGGCCTAGTTTATTTAAAGTTAGTGCAAGTGTTGAAGTGAATTATACCTTTTTGATTGGAGATAGTTTACCTTGCATCCAAATATACATTAACTTAGTGCTTTCGTATTATCATAGTATTGACTTCTTTATTTATGCTGTAACCTCCCTTTTTAATTGTAGTAATGATTAAGGTTGAACTTATCAACTCAATGAGTTCGCTTTCTTACTTCACTCTCCTATTTTGATACCACAGGGCCAGTGTGTCAGTCAGGAGACATCACATTACTCTGGAACTCTGAATGGAACCATTCACGTTGTTGCTGGTGGTGCTGGATGTCACTTGGCGAATTTCAGTGACGTGCAAACTAAATGGAGCTTAGTGAAAGACCAAGATTTTGGTTTTGTAAAGCTTACTGCCTTCAATCACTCCTCGCTTCTTTTTGAGTACAAGAAGAGCAGCAACGGTACAGTTTTTGATTCTTTCACCATTTCAAGGGATTACCGAGATGTCTTGGCTTGTGTACAGGATAGTTGTGAACCAACTACTTTGGCAACCTAAACAGATAATAATCCACGGACGTTGTTCGGGAATTTGGATTTATCCTATGTGTGCATTTTGTCAATTTACGCATTTGTGTGGTGATTTGCCAGTCATGCAGCACTTTCTCACGTGATTGCCCATTGCTGCATTATTCTGTGTGCTTTGCGCGACCATTCTTAAAGTTATTGTGCCAAATTTGTGATTGCATGCCTTTTTTTTTTTGGTAACACTGGGGGGACCGTTTCCTTCGCCAAATTGACAAATTGATGATGGTGGAAGGATAATATCGTGTATGCTGGAGATTCGAACCTGAGATTGAAGATCTAAGCTTTATATTGTCACTTCCATTTTCTTGTGGATGGAATGCTGGTAAAAGAAGTACGTTGGTGTGATCGTAGGTTTGCTATATAGACTAGTATAGATTGGAGAAGGGTTCATTGGATCGACTTGTTTTTTTGATACTATGATAACGCTTATTAAAATTCAAGTACGTGGCTAAGAGAGAATATCATGGTAGGCACAATTGTATATAAGATGTAGGATGTTTTTTGATTAGGTGATGTGAGACTAGAATGTCAATATTGTCAATTGTGATTGTTATATAAGTCAACATGTGATACGTGTGCTTCGTCATTGCCCTATGGTTGTGGACCATTGGAAGTAGCGACCACTGAGAAGAGAGCACAGGAGGAAGGAGAAGGAGAAGGTTGGTTGAGGAAGGTGATAGTAATATGCTTCGCCTTCTAGACCTCACCAATGCTAATTAATACTCACGCTCCCAAAGGTGTTGTTACATTAGTTAGATTTAACTGAGTTACATTAACTAGAAAAGTAAATAAAGCATTTCCTTAATCTTGATAAAACTAACATCTTCTCAGGAAGTCAAATCAGAAATTCAGAAATTTTACTAAGGAAATTGAAATCACTTTTAATTCTTTATCTGAAGTCAAATCTTTTTACGATCTTGTTAAAAAAGATCAACGTTTACCCCATCTAAATCTAAATGAAGACTTTTTTATCTTTGAGAACTTTACTTCTCTCTCGATAAATGCATGTAATTAATGTTAATGACAGCATGGAACATTAGGGGTATGGATGGTTGCGAAAAAAAAAGAGCTATTCGTAATTTGGTTAAGTCAAATAAAAGTAATATACTTATTATTAGTGAAACTAAACTTGAATCCTTCTCCCCTAATATTTTAAATAATATTGGTGATGGAATAATTAATCAATAGTCTTTTCTCCCATCTTTAAGAGCATCTGGTGGAATTCTCATATGCTGGGATGATAGTCTATTTACTATATGTGATACCATTGTAGCTACATATAGTTTATCCTTATATTTCAAGAACAATACTGATAACTTTGAATGGTGGCTCACAGGCGTATATGGGCCGTGTGTTCCTGGTTTAAAGGAAAATTTCATTGAGGAATTGGAATCTATTAGCAATAAAGTTAATTCTAATTGGGTAATTGGTGGAGACTTTAATATGATAAGATTTTCGCATGAACATTCCTCCAATTGTGGTAATCCCTATCACATGAATGTTTTTAATGAATTTATTGAAAATCATTGCCTGATTGACATTCCCCCTAATAACTACAAATTCACTTGGTCAAATTTTCATGATCAGCCTACGATGGTCAGATTAGACAGATTTCTGATCACAACTGGTTGGGGGGACAAATATCCTGATTCTTTTTGTTTGGGAAAAACTAGAGTCACATCTGATCACATACCTATCACACTTAGTACAATTCCTTTTGATTGGGGTCCTGCTCCTTTCAAGTTTTACAAGGCTTGGTTTTTGATTGAGGGTTTCTCCAGTTTCATTGAATATTGCTGGAATAACTCTTCAACATTCTGTATGTCTACATCTCCTGTGGCCAGATTTGCATATCGTTTAAAATACCTTAAAAAGCATATTGGCCTTTGGATTGCCCTCATTAGGGAACAAAGGAGGAATAGACTTGAGTCGGTGGAATCACAAATCACTCACATTGATTCATTACTAGAATCCAGCAATAATGCTACAATTTTTCGAATGAAATTGAAGGAACTTAAGGATGAACATCATCTTCTTCTACAAGAACAGGAAGCCTATTGGAAACAAAAATCCAGAATTCAATGGCTTAAAGAAGGAGATCTCAACACAAAATTCTTCCACAATATGGTAAAATATAGAAGAAGGGTGAATGCCGTCTTTTCTCTACTCATTAATGACATTCAGGAATACTCCCCCTCCCTAATATGTAATGAAATAGAAAATCACTTTATCAGACAATTCAACAAGGAAAAGAGAACAATACCCTGTTTTGATTGGGACATACTAATGCCAACCAAAATTACTAATCCAAATATCTTGGAAATTCCATTCTCCATGGAAGAAATTCCATTCTCCATGGAAGAAATTCATCTGAGTGTCACCTCATTACCTGGGGAAAAAGCCCCTGGACCTGATGGACTCCCATTGTGCTTCTTTCAGCACTTCTGGGACATCATGAAGAATGACCTGGTAGAAATCTTTAATGGATTTCATTCTTCCAATGATTTAGAATACTTGGTTCATATTAATCAAACATTTATATCTCTTATCCCTAAAAAAGAAGGTCCCAAGGAGATAAAAGATTTTAGACCCATCAGTCTGGTAAATAGTCTCTACAAAATTATATCAAAGACTTTAGCTACAAGATTTACCCCTATCATCAATAATATTATTGATAATTCACAATGTACCTTTCTTACTGGAAGGTACATAGGTGACTGTTTCCTAGTTGCTCAGGAAACCTTGCATTATTTGAAAATAAATGCTATACCAGGCCTTGTACTGAAACTAGACTTTGAAAAGGCTTTCGACAATGTCAATTGGGACTTTCTAATGGAAGCGCTTAAGGGCTTAGGCTGCGGAAACAAATGGAACACTTGGATTAAGATGTGTATAACATATGCTAAGTTCTCTGTCCTAGTTAATGGTTCCCCTAAAGGGTTCTTTCAAGCTTCTAACGGACTAAGACAATGTGACCCAATCTCTCCATTTTTCTTTATTATAGTCACACATGTGCTAAACAGGATGCTATCATTAGCAATCGATAATAATCTTATTTCTGGAATTCAGCTACCCAATGGTGGTCCCAATGTTTTGAACATTCAATATGCAGATGACACCATTCTTTTTTTGGATGCAAAAGACGGAAATCTAATAAACATTAAGAGAATACTTTGTTGTTTTCAAACTTGTTCAGGTTTGAAAATCAACTTTCATAAATCTTCTATTACTGGTATAGGAGTCCCTGATGGCTTTGTGAATAGAGCCTCTCAAATCATAGGTTGTAACATTGAGAATCTACCCATTAAATATCTGGGTTTGCCTTTGCATTACAGAAAACCAACCTATCGAGATTGGTCTCCGATAATTGACAAAATTACAAAAAAACTATCACAATGGAAGGCTAAATATCTGTCTTTGGGAGGGCGCCTCACATTGGTTAATGCGGTATTATCCGCCATACCTACCTATTTCCTTTCTATTTTACATATGCCTGCAAAGGTAGAGAAGACCATTGATAAAATTAGAAGACGATTCCTTTGGAACTCCTTATCCTCTAATTCTGTTCGCCATTTAGTTA
>JAMKQA010034083.1:0-31890 GCA_024699735.1 Posidonia australis | reverse complement strand
CCCCCCCCCCCCCCCCCCCCCCCCCCCCCCCCCCCCCCCCCCCCCCCCCCCCCCCCCCCCCCCCGCTAACCAAAAGTTTGCTAGTTTGCCCTGCACTGATCTAACCAGCATGTGCAAATACCTTGGATCTGGTAGGAAATAGCCGTCACAGCAGACATCAACTCCAACAGAGATATAGTCTTAATGACACCAGCAGATTCAGCATTCACAGTGACAGTCTCAGTTTTAATACTGGTTTTAATAGCTTAGGGTACACCTACCTTGATTCCAGTTTCCAATGGCACTGCTAGGAGTTACTTTGAACCCTAATAGCATCGACAAAACAGTAACAATAAAAACTAGCGCTGTATTTTTTTCCTTTGCTTCCTTTGTTTTTCTTTTTGCATCACCATATACCAAAACACAAAACAAATAGAAAAAGCACAAAAGTTGAAAAAAGGAAAAAGAAGAAAAAACACAAAATAGAAAAACGTTAAGAATAGTTGAAAATAATAGTTTGCTTGTCAATAACATTCTACCTGATGATGAAAATTAGAAAAGCTTGCCTATGTCAGAGTGGATTATCCCTCCTCAGTGGTCACTACTTAGACAACCAAGTTCGCAAGGGAGCCATCGAACATCAAAGCTAGGCGAAATGTCCAAACTCCGCAAGGATCCTACACCTCCAAGAGGGAGATAAAATGTTAGGGGTGACTGAGAGTGTGTGCCAGAAAAGAAAACATACATTCGCAAGGACATAAAAGAATAGAGAAGACAGAAGGCGAAGACAAAAGTCAGCCCAAGAATGAGAGGTGTGCGTTGTAGCTCTACCCTTACCGTACTTTGGAGAGGAGTTGGAGTATGCGCTCAGTAAAATCACACCTTTGAGGGACTGACCCACCCTCTTGCAATAAAGGCTTCCTGAATAGATCGGGCGCTTATTACTTCCAAGTCAAGGTTAGAGTGAAAGCACACATCTATGAGGGAATAAAAGAAAGTCAATGATATTGAAAATAAAAAGTAGGTGTAGGACCTTAAAGAGTTTGGCATGAAGCCAGGTACATTACACTACCTTACAGTGAGTTTGAGTGCCACCACTACCCATCGAGAGCCACCAATGACTTGCGAATCTCTGTAGTGTCAACTGAGTCGAAGGTGTTATTCTCCTCTAAGAGGCATACAACTTTCCAATCTAACTGAGGGTAGACAAACAGTCGAACTAAACAAGCAAGCGATCCAAATAATGAACTCATTGAACAAGCAAAGCAATAAATGTAGATAACAAGCAACTAAAATTACAAGGCATGCATTTCTTGATCAAACAAAAAGGTCACTCTTAAATAATTAAATTGCTCACAATAATATATTCCACCACAATAATCATGATCATCACAATTTTGCTTGGATGAATCTTTTTTTTTTTTGCTTGCATATGGATTTGTTCAATAGGATTTTTGCCAAGCGCTTTTAGCCAAGGGCATTTCAACTGCCTAGTGGTTAAAGAGCATAAGTAGCAAGGACACTAGTTAGTGTACGAGCTGCACAGACTTGCAGAATCAGCAGTGTGACAACAATTCCTTCACAACAGTTCAGGTGTGGTAAACATCATTTGGGGAATGCCTGAGGTCAACATAGCCAAGTACATGTTTGCAGCCAGAGCACAATGACACAATAAGTAGCAAAACAGAGAATAGCCAGCTTGAGACAGACTAGGATTTACCACATTACATCCTGCCATCAGAGTATAGCTCAGGACAGTGGATGAATATACATGCTTCCAGTCAGTGAACAAATGTGTCTCTGGCCTCAACCAGAATCGGCCTTCACCATTTTAGTAATTCAAAGTACGCCCACAGTCACAGTCTAATCCTCCAGTCTTTACATCTTCGAGTGGTGCCCAACACTTCCTGTGGTTGCCTGACTCGATGCTAGGGGCATCTGTTTCGCCTTGGTATCTTCTGACTAGTATTTTATTTTCATTGAGTATCATTCGCTTTTTATGCTAGGGGCATGTCAACTGCTTTCTAGCTGGGCTCACACAATCCTCTACTTGGCTCGTTAAGGGCAAGTTAGTTGTTCTCTGATCAGGACCCACACATCAAATGATTAGTGGAGACAACAGCATGATTGTGGTCTCCACGCAGCAATCCAAAATTTGGCAAATACAATCAGGAGAATGTCCTAAAGTAGCACGGCCAAATGCAGAGCTACCAAAACACCATGGTTGAGCAGAACACACCCTAAACATGCCAATCAGAGGTAGGCTACAATCGCAATCAAAGGCCTTTATCAAGTTTCCATAATTCCTTTTGTCTTCCAAGTACAATACAGAAGGTAGTTGCGTATACATACTTCCAGTCACTAGATGAATGCATCACTTGCTTTGACTAATGACTGTCTCAATTACTCCAATGGTTCAAGGTGCATCTATAGTTACAGTCTGGCTTCCAAGACCCCATACCCTCAAGTGATGTCCAACCAGTTCAATACCAGGGGCATGTCAGCTGCTCTTTGGTCAAAAGTCACATATCATGTGCCTAACAGAACACCAACTACAGTGTAATTGAACCAAAGTCTTCAATCAGGGGCATGTCAGCTACTTTTTGATCGAAAGTCACGTATCAAGCGCTTGACAGAACATCAACTTACTATGTAACTAAACTAGAGCCTTCGACCAAGGGCATGTAAGCTACTTTGTGGAAAGGGGAACTGTTTTGATAACGCTTGGTGCAAATTACCTTCCAAATGATGGTCAGGTGCACCTTCTTATAAAGAAGTGATATTCATTATATAATGGCTCCTACAAAGCGACAACTATAGCAGGGCACTGCAGTGAGTAAAGCATTAGATCTGGGGCATCGTTGGTATGTCACAAACACACTGAATTCGCGACGGCATTGCCTATATACAACAAATTCCCAATTGTTTCAATTAACATCCCCCACAGCGGCGACGATCCAGGGTGCACTAGTACTTGAAGAAGATCCCCTTGGCAAATCCTTTTGGCTAAATAGTTGGTCAAGACCCTTGCATCCTTGTCTCCCTAATCCACATATTAAAGGACTGAGTTCAAAGACTTTCTCCTTGACTTCACTCCAAGATGGATGAAGTCCTTTCCCTCTGGATTCTCATTTCGGAAGAAATAGAACCTAGAGATATATCCCTTTGGCTGATATCCCAAACTATCCGATTGGCATCTGTCAACTTGCTATCTCTTGGTCGGTAAGTCCTAAACTTGCCATTTCTTGGTCAGTAAGTCCTAAACTTGCCATCTCTTGGTCGGTAAGTCTTGAACTTGCCATCTCTTGGTCGGTAAGTCCTGAACTTGCCATCGCTTGGTCGATAAGTCCTGAACTAGCAATTTCTTGGTCGGTAAGTCCTAAACTTACCATTTCTTGGTCGATAAGTCCTAAACTTGCCATCTCTTGGTCGGTAAGTCTTTAACTTGCCATGTCTTGGTCGATATGTCCTAAACTTGCCATTTCTTGGTTGATAAGTCCTAAACTTGCCATCTCTTGGTCGGTAAGTCCTAAACTTGCCATCTCTTGGTCGGTAAGTCCTGAACTTGCCATCTCTTGGTCTGTAAGTCTTGGTCAATAAGTCCTGAACTTGCCATCTCTTGGTCGGTAAGTCCTGAACTTGCCATCTCTTGGTCGGTAAGTCCTAAACTTGCCATCTCTTGATCGATAAGTCTTAAACTTGCCATATCTTTGTCGGTAAGTCCTAAACTTATTAGTTAGTAAGTCCTAAACTTGCCATTTCTTGGTCGGTAAGTCCTAAACTTGCCATTTCCTAGTCGATAAGTCTGAAACTTACCATATTCCCTTCTTGGTCGGTAAGTCCTAAAACTTGTCACATTCCCTTTGGCTGGTAAGTCCAAAACTTACCACATCATCTCTCGGTCGGTAGGTCTGAAACCTACCATGCTCCATCCGATCCTTGCTTAGAGAGTTTGGTATCGATGGTGCCCCCTTTGGTTGTGCTCCAGATGGAGTACACCAACCTCCTTCTGTGGATCGGTACCCTAGACTGCTCGATGGGCACTTGTTAGGGTGTCTATCCTGTTGGTCAGTAGGTTCGGTATCCTGTTGTGCCCCTTTTTTCTTGTGCTGGTATCGCGAACTACTTGAGCGATAATTGTGGTGCCCAATGGATTCCCCACTTGCCTTGTTCCTTCTCTCCTTTTGAGCTGGTAGCCCGAACTACCTGGATGACCTCGTAACCAGTCACTTTTCGGTCGGCAAACACCATGAGTCTTGTCCGGTGCTATTCTCAACAAGTGTGATAACTAGTCATATCCTTTGGGAGCTGATTGGTTGTCAACTTGTCATCCTACGCTGCATGCATCATCTAGTGGTATACATCATAATCATCGTGTGCCATTCATTCACCGTGCACCATCTTTCTTTAGTATATATCGTTCATCAACAGTCGCAGTCACCTCGGCATTAACACTAGTGTTTGGTGTCGGCATTTGTCATTAGTGTTAGTTTCTAGCCATCTTCGGTGAGGAAGCTCGGAGAGAGGAAGAAATCAAATTTTAGGCCATCTTCGACGAGCTCCGGCGGCCTCCGGCGAGCTCCAACGGTCATCCCTACTGCCTGCTCAGGTATGCTCCCCTCAGACCTCAATTTCTTCAATTTTGATTCCCTAGGTCCTCCTCCTTCTTCCCCAACCGATTGCAATAGTGCTAGGTGGCTGCCCTGGCCAGAATCAAAGTTTCTGAGGTCGCTGGACGTGTTTTTCGACGACATAGGTGGGGGCACGGATCCAGTGGATGATTCATGCCTAGGTGTGCTCGATCTTTTCGACACAGACCTCCTTTTGTTTCTCTAGTCCCCTGGATGTCGCATCAAACTCTCTAGAGGTCGCCAAAAGCTGCTCGCTGGAATTGCACTCCTTCTACGTCGCTAGAGAAGAAGAGGAACAGTGAAGTGCGACTGGGCAATTCAGTCGTCACAGCCCTTCTCCGAGCATCAAGGAGTCTTCCTCACCTCTCCCTCAACCATCCGGAAGCTTCCTCACCTCAATTCCAGCCCTGAACGCCCTCCATAGTCGAGCTCGCCGAAGTGGATTGGGTCGACGGCGACTGAGATCAAGGGGATGAGGAGCGGTGCCTTTTCTTGCTTTTAAAGGGTAGAATTTCTTCCTTTCAACGCCTCCAAGCTTCTAGAAGCCCAGAGCTGTTGTTCCAGTGCCTCCAACGTCACCTTCTTCTCTAGGACCGTCGCTGGAACTACGTCGACGACGAGGGAGATGGGAGGATGTTTCCAACCATCTGGTGCCCAATCCAAGCTGCTGGATCTTCTTTCCTTCCTCTCCTCTTGCTCACGGGGAGCTCGGATGCCAGATCAAGCCTTGGGAGGGCCTAGGATCGCGTTCCAGTCGCCGTCACCGGTGAGATGCGATCGTCGACGACTGTAAGGTCCTTTTTAGGTTTCTTTTAAAAAAGCCTTTTGACTCTTTTCTTTTCTTATACATAGGTCCTTATTTCTTGCATTTAGGTCCCTGCACTAGTGTTTTAATTATTTTATAATGATTTGTTTCGTAAAATTGCAGTGTGACCCCCGTACATTCTTGTTAATGTTTTCCAGGCCTTAAAATTTGACATAAACTCTTGACTTGCTTTTAATTCATCCTTAAGTCCAGGATTTTACACAAAAAGTCCTGAACCTTATTAAAATTGTTCTAAATGCATGATTTTCTGTCACAATTGCAAATTAAGCCCTGGGAATTTAAATATTTGCTTAATTGTGTCCAGAATTGCATTTTAGACCCTGAATTTCATTGATTTCACACTGAATGCATATTTTCTAGGGTAAAATTACACAATAGTCCCTGAATCTTCCTATTAAACCCTTTTTCTTGCACATTTAACCCTGAATTACTTCAGAATTGTTTTGAGCACATGTTTTACTAGCAAAATTGCATATTGAACCCTAGGAATCCTGATTTTAACCAAAAATGCTTAGTTTTGCACATTTGACCACTAAATTCTTCCAAATTGCATAAAGAATGTTTTCTCAATTTTTTTTGTTGATTTAGCCTTAGAATTTTCAGCCTTCATTCAAGAAATGGGATTTTGCACAAAAGCCCCTGGAATTTACTTTTTTTTACTCACACATGTGTTTTATACATTTTGTTTTCTTTTCTTCATGCATATTTTCTCATGCCTTCTTCCTTGCATCATGCACACATTTCCAACTCGTTTCAAACTCGATTTACACATTGTTTCTTGGATTTCTTTCGAATTTTGCAATATTGATTTGATTTGAATTTCCATAGCCCGAGGGCATACATTAACAGGCTTAACAATGCCGACATCGACCTGAATGAGGATTATTTTCTCGAATTTCTTCAAGTTTCTGTTGATTTACGTGACGCCTTCAGAGCATTCCAGATTTTCACGATTTTCCTCATCACCCACGGGCATACAGTAATGTGGCATTTTGCAATGCCTACATTGTCCCTCGGATTATCATTTTTATTCTTTTATTCATTTCTTCTCTTTGATTTGGCATGTTTTCACAGTTATCTTAAACATGTGCATCAGAGTAGACAAGCATACGCACAATAGATCATTAACAAGCATGAAACCTAGAAAGATCAAATTCTTCGAGCGCATGGGGGTGCCTAACTCCTTCCCATGCGTAATAAGAATCCTTACCCTTTCTCTGGCCTGCATTGATTTGTACACTACACCCATTAGGCACGGAGCACGCATATGTTTTCTTCGCCTTGATTTCTTTTGTTTTTTTCCTTTGTGTTTGGTTTTCTTCGTCTTTCCATTAAAAGACTAGGTGGCGACTCCTTTCCTTATCCTTTTCTCATCTTCCTTGGTGTTTCCGAGTCTCGTCTTCTTCTCAGGATTCACCGTCTTCGCCGTGACCGTATCGGGACTCCTCGTGTGCTTTCACGCACCTAGGAGAGTTGTGCAGGGTTCCACCGGTATGGTCACATGTGTAATACGATGCAATGATGCTTAATGCTCGATAATGATGTGATGCGATGCAAGGTTGTGTGCTGAGCCGATGGCTTGCCAACCCAAAGAGATGGGCAGGGCAAGTTAACAAACCTACACAAGGAGGGGCATCAAGGAGGATTAATGCACCCACTAGTCGGCAAAAAAGGAGGCATGATAAGTTGTTGGATTTATCGACCGCATAGTGGGGTTATTTGTCCTAAGACAAGAGGAGTGTGGCTAGTCAAAATGGCCTACTGTAACACCTGTAAATTCATTTTGTAAATATTTATATTTTAATGAATTTATTTTGGATGGGTGTTACTATCTTGAGGTCCAAATGTGTAATTTGTAGTTTTGGAGTTGGGCCCATTGGGCTAGCTGTTGGCCACACATTTCCTGTACATGGTTGGCATTGTATATGTGGTACTGTGATTGTGAGCCTGTGGGTGGGTCCATGTGTGGGCCTGTGTGTGGGTTCATGTGTGGGCCTATGTGTGTGGGCCAATTGGTTGAGCTCGTGTAGTGTTGGCTTGGCAGACAGTTTGGTCGTTGGTGGCATGCACGCGCCCACCTATTCCTTCTGCGTGGCTTTTTAAGTCGTGACCACTGCCATGCTCGACTCCATCCTCCTCTTCCTTGCATGTTTCCTCCTTTCCGAGCACATCTCCACCTCTTTTTCCCACCCTCCACCACCACTCTCCCTCTCTCTCCACCCACTCCCTCTCTCTCTTACTAACTCACTCCCCCTCCCTCTCGTCGCTCACCCTCACACTCTCCCTCCCCCAATTCCTCTTCTGTTCTTCTCCTCCCCCTTTGTTGTTGTGACCATGCCGGTGGGGGGAAACCATACTCCAATGCGATAGGGACCTCATGGAGACTGGTAGGGCCATTGCGAATCCAGTGAATTCGAGGACGAGGAAAATGACTTGAAAACACCAATAAGAGACAAAACAAAATAAAGATATGACATGGAGTCGCCACCTAGTCTATTAAAAACAAAGAGATGTGGAAAGCCGTATCGAAAATCAAAACTCAAAACTAAATGCAAGATGAAAGTGACTTATGCAAAATGATACGACACATGGGTCATTGCGAGCCAAAGAAAGGATAAGGACTCCTATTACGTGTGGGAAAGGTGTTAGGTACCTGCACACGCCTGATGAGTCAGTCTTTCTTGGACTTATCGCTCACATGCATGGTTATATGGGCGCTTAAACGCCGATTGATGTGTGGCTTAATGAATGATGCATGAGAATTAAAACAAGGTGATTAAAAAGATCGCATCATGTCAAAACAATAGCGCAATCAAACTGGAAAGCATAAAACAATGTAAGGGATGAAAGCATGGCAAGGGCAGAGGCTAAGCTATGCTAGGCTCGATCCCTAGGGGAAACACACATGTATGACGCGCCACATGCGTGTGAACCTAGAATGTGTCCCCCTGGGCATCCCCTAGCAACTTGCTATCATGGCCAATCCTAGATGCACAGGGTCATGATACCGTAGCTAATGGGGGTGATAGACATCATGAGCCAAAAATGGGATCATGCAAGGTATAAAATCCAAAAGAAAGCCGCTTGCATAAAAGAGAACTCAAGTAAAACAAGGAATACGAGCAGGTAATGAAACTAGAAACATTCCAAAGGTGCCAAACGCACTAGAGGAACCTAAGTGGAAAGGCATGAAGTCAAGGCTTGGTCAGGTCTAGTGCCTCCATGTTCCTGGTGAATACGCACGTGAGAGGCATGCTATCGAGGTGCGCACCCGCAATAGAGCCCAGAGCTGGTGAGATGATCGCCTCTCCCCAAGTAATGCATGCAATGCCAAAGCTACAAAAACATCCAAAAGGCTAGAACACATATAGGACAAGGAAAAACTTCAAGAAAAACAGAATGGGACAAGACACGACCTCCTCCCCACCCTTGTTGCCGACGTCACCATTCGTTGGAGTCCGTCTGGCCACGGAGAAGGCCAAGGGCTCGAGCGCAGCTATGGGGTGGCAGGAGCGTTGAATGAGAGGAGGAGAGGGTGCCTTGGAATGGCCTTGCCCACTGCTCAGTGGCTAGGGGCGCCGCACCGGTAGTGGTCTTTTGTCGATAGGGAGAGTGATGGATGCGGTGAATTAAAATCCAAAAACGTGGGAAATGGGGTAGGAAAGAGGTAAATGAGGCTAGCCACTAATACTAGTAGAATGAAGGGAGGAGGATACCTGAGTTGGTCGTGTGCTTCCCCTAGCGTCGGCTGCAAGGTGTCTTGGTGGCAGTCATGGTGGAGTAAGGGTCGGGGAGTCTCACGGAGGGCTCGGTGATCGGCTAGGAAGCTCCTTGATGCCCAGGACGGAAGATTTCAGGTGGTTCGAGCGTTGGGTTGTCAGGCACGAACTGGTTCTCACTCGTACAAGGTCTGGATTCTCCAGCTCTCTTGCTTGCAAATGAAGGTGGTGCTCCTCATGGGGAAAGGCTCGGGGTTTTGGTGGTCATCCCTAACGTTGTAGGTGGGCTGGTGGTGTGTTGGCAGGAGGTTGCAGGTGACTCGTCGGCACCATTGTAGAGGTTGAGTGATGGCAGGAGCGGCATAGGGCATTGTGGCTGGTGACAAGGCGTGGAAAAGGCTGGGGGATGTCAGGCACACTAGAGGACAAGTCAACATTCCATGTGCGGTGTTGCTCATACGAGGTACGAGGTCGTATGACAAAAACGACTGGTTAGGCGACGCCTGCCTAGCTGCCCTAACCCTGACACGCACTTGGGCCGTGCTATCTAGCCGCACATCTCATTTGGGTTAGAGCACACAGGTTGGGTTTGGAGTTGGGCTTAGTGAATGGGGTTTGGTTTAGGGTAATTTAGAGGTTTTGGGTTGGTTTGGGTTTATGGGTTAGGTTTGGGAATCAAGGTAGGACTGAGTCCGCTGTCTAGTTGCACTCTCTGCTGAGTCTACTTGCCAACATTAGCTAGAAATCGAGGTGTTTATAGATGCCCCTCCCTGAGTGAGGATGAGGGAATCGAGACCACTGCTCAAGGTTGAGAGTAGACACCCTATCCTACTCAACGGGAAAGAAATATTTCTATTGGCAATGAACGTCTTATCCAGTGGATGTGTCGATGGTCGCCACTCGCGTGCTGAGGTGCAGATGCATATGTTGTGTCTCAAGGATGCCTACATGTTCACGCATCGGAACCAAGCGAGTGCACATACAGTTCAGAGCGATGCTGATGCAGATATGGGTGTTGCTAATGCTAGAATGATGCCGTGTTGTCGATGAATGCTGATGAAAGATAATTATTGCCGATGCATGAGATGCTGAAGGTATGAAGTATGTTTGGCTACGATGGCTATGTTGTAGTAGATGCAAGTTGGTGCATGTGGACGTGAATGAATGTCATGATGCTTGATGAGTTGATGGACTCATCACTAGATAGTTTCGGTTATCGGCCTGAGGGGAGAAGGGTAATGGCCAGACTAATGAGCTTGCCGACTGGTAGGTGACTAGTGATGGAAGTTGTCTGGGTAGTTTAAGGTACCGGCTGAGAGAAAGAGGGGCAACCTAGATTCTACTCGTCTGGACTGGAGTCTTGGAGGAGAATATGGCAAGATGTCGGACTTGTTGGGCCAACAACAGAATGATCTAGGCTTCGTTTATCCAAGGCAGAAGCCTAGAAGGTAATAGGATAAAACCTAGTCGCTATCGATGTATAGACAAGGTCAGCTAGGAATTGACAAGATAAAAACTAGTTGCTATCGGTGTACAGATAGACTGGCTAGGAGCTAACAGGATAGAACCTATTCACTGTCGATTTACAGACAGATTGGCTAAGAGTTGACAGGATAGAACCTAGTCGCTGTCGGTGTACAGACAGATCGGCTAGGAATTGACAGGATAAAACCTAATCACTATCGTTGTACAGACAGATTGGTTAGGAGCTGACAGAAAGGGGGGAGCTGACAAGATATCGGACTTGTCAGGTCGACAAAACAAGGAAAGGTTCTGACAAGATATCAGACTTGTTAGACTGACAAAGAAAGGAGAGAGCTGATAAGTTATCGGACTTGTCGAGCTGACAAAATAAGAAAAAGGTTCTAACAAGATATTAGACTTGTCGGGCAGAAAAAGAAAGGGGAGAGCGACAAGTTATCAAACTTGTCGGGCCAACAAAATAAGAAATGGTTCTGACAAGATATCGGACTTGTTGAGCCGATAAAGAAAGGAGAGAGCTGACAAGTTATCGGACTTGTCGAGCCGACAAAACAAGAAAAGGTTTTAACAAGATATCAGACTTGTCAGGCTGACAAATAAAGAGGAGAGCTGACAAGTTATCAGACTTGTTGGGCTGACAAAACAAGAAAAAGTTCTGACAAGATATCGAACCTATCGGGTCGACAAAGAAAGGGGAGAGTTGACAAGTTATCGGACTTGTCGGACCCAAAAAACAAGAAAAGGTTCTAACAAGATATCAGACTTGTTAGGCAGACAAAGAAAGGGGAGAGCTGACAAGTTATCGGACTTGTCGGGTTGACAACAAGAAAAAGGTTCACACAAGATATCGAACTTGTCGGGTTTACAAAGGAAGGGGAGAGCTGATAAGTTGTCGGACTTGTCAGGCTAGAAAAACAAGAAAAGGTTCTAACAAGATATCAAGTTTGTCGAGTCAACAAAGAAAGGGGAGAGCTGACAAGTAATCAGCTTGTCGAACTGACAAAACAAGAAAAAGGTTCTAAGGAGGCTGATGAGAGCAATTGCTGTCGTCGACCCAATGCTGGCTTTTCCTAACGATTTCTGAGTCTTCGGCATTACAAGGGTAAATATGTAATTTCATCTGATTGTACTGAATTCTGCCCATGGCTGGTCCTGCTGCAATGGATGACCTTGAAGGCTATTGTAAGGTGTGCGGGAGCCTTTGGCAGGCGGATAGGGCCCGAGATGCTCTTCACAATGATAGGGGCATAATTGTAATTTTTTTGATTAAGGCTGAATCTACCGTAGGTTGGCCAAATGGATCTGCGATGATTCCTAGCTTGGCTAAGGGCGAAGGATTGCTCGGTGAGCCTCGATTAGCTATCCAAGTGTCATCCACCCTAGGAATCCGATAATGCTTGCGCTTGTGACTACTGCAGCGCAAAGGATTGCTCGGCGGGCCTCGATTAGCTATCTTAGTGTCATCCACCCTAGGAATCCGACAGTGCTTGAGCTTGTGACGAATACCGCCACATCACTTGCGCTTCTAAGGGGAGGAACTCAGACGACAATGCTGATGATGCTTAGAGATAACCATCCTGTTCCACATTTTGTTGTACTTTTGATACAATCTTGTAATTTGATACAATTGATAGACATTTTCGATATGTAATCTGGATATTTCTTTTAGTTGCCTGCTTCTGTCATGTCTTGTATGTGCTTGTTTGTGTTTGTGATTGTGGTTTGACATGGATTTTTGAATGCTTTGTGCTAGTTAGGTGAGTTCATAAGTAGCAACAATTGGACTAGAAAATCTTGTGACTTATGTGCATCTGGTATGCGCCTCTTCTCCATGCGCCACAAATTGTTACAATAATGAGTGGAAATCCTTGGTCATTCCGCACATCTCGAGCGTGCATCACCTCTGCGACTCATGTATAGGGCAAAATGTCCTGCTTTTTCTGCGCATCTACATCGTGCATCGATGACGCGCATGACCTTGGACGCTGTAGGGTCATAGGTTGTTGAGTTGTCCCCCCTTAACGATCCTTTTTCTTTAAATAGGGGGTATATGTGCGCGTCAGGGACCTCTATCTACCTCTCCTTCGACCTCCCAATGCTCTCTTGCTACTTCTCCTCGCTGCATCTCACCACTTGTAGCTGTCTACGCTGTTTTCTCCTATTTCTGCCACCAACGGCCTCCTACTAGTTTCTAAACCACCATGGTGAGGCTGCTATAGTGGTGGGTGGGTTGTTGGTTGTGAAGGTCCTGACACTACTCCTCTTCTTTTTCAGGGCTTTTCGACGATGGTAACTCCTCCCCATTGCTTGGATGTGTTGAGGTGTTGGATCGGCATGCTATCTGACACTTACAAGGAGAGACTACGCTCCTGGGGAATCTTCGAGAGGCTCTTGAAGATTGAAGATGTGGAGGTGAGCTGCTATTTGCTTTGTGCTGCGACTAGATTTTGGAAGTTAGCGCACCATGTGTTCCAATTTGATCGTGAGGAATTAACAATTACTTTGAAAGAAACTCGACGGATCCATGGTCTATTGAAGCTACTGGGGCCTCCGATCTTCATGTGTCGAGACGGATATACATCTATCCTCTGCCAACTAACTGGTCTGAGTACTGCTGAATGTGGGAAGCGCTTGATCTATGTTGATGGTTCTGAGCCCATGCTCTGTCTGGACTATCTTGACGAAGTGATCATGAGGCGTTCCGCGCTAGGCGAGGATCTATGACTGTGCGATTTCATCCTCTGCTTTCTTGGAGAGCTTATATTTAGCCATGGTCGGATGACTGTAGCGATCGAGGTAACTGAGATTGCCTTGGCAGTGCTAAGCAAATAGATTGACTTGGCCCATGTGATTCTGGCAGAGACTTATTGTGGCCTGGATTGTGCCTTTTACCGATGCCGTCACTTATACGGCTATGGAGCACTAGTGTAGGTAGTCTTGGACCCATTTGACATCGACACATCATTTCTTCACTGACTTGACGTCTTGATAGGTTTGGCTGGTGGCTCATATGGGGGTTGAGGTCCTGTGCCCTTAAATAGTTTAGCGAGTCGTCCCATCTGTCGTGTACCCTTCACGGTGTTCTTCAACCGTACTAACATGAGGGTGACCGTCCTACCAAGCATGATCGGGGGAATCGAATATCATCATGTTCGTCTCTTGTGTCAGTTTGGCTTTTATCAGGATGTGTTTAAACAATCTCCAATGCCTAGCACCTTCTGATTGTATCCACAGAATTCCACTGTCATGACTACTGAGGTGGCTCGCCTCCTACGAACTGGTGTCCATTTTTCTGACCTGGCTCTGGTGAGAGTTTTTGATTGCACTGAGGCATATAGGGCACAAACCCAGGTGGACTAGCCAATTAGTGAAGTCGCTCCAGGTGCTCCCCTGTTCCTGGGTGCTGGGAGATCAAAGAGGCCTCAGACTGGGAGGAATAACTAATCTGACAAATGTAGCTTGTTGTATTTTTGCTATATCTCATTATGAATGTACCTTGGATTTTTGAATCTGAATGTAATATTTTCCGCTTTCTTGTTGTGTGCCCATTTACTTCTTTCTGTGATTGGCTTGCTAGAAAGGTCTTCGAACTGCAATGGCATTGGAGCAAACTAGACCACTTATCCTTTTAAAGGTGTAGATTGGATGCATTATTGAGACATGCTGGGCTTGGCCCATGAGCTGGGTATGAAGGGGCACTTCTATTGATAAACCAACTTCTGAGATTAGGTACCACAGACTGTGATGATCCCACCTCTAAAAAGGCGTAGATTGGATACATTATTGTAGCATGCTGGGCTTGGCCCATGAGCTGGGTACAAGGGGGCTCTCAACAGGGGTCAGGCAGTACAGAGCTAGAAAAAGTCCCTGGTTGACACGCACACCTCCTACGTGCTTCCTCACTACGGCTCCTGAATGCAAGGGCAAACGATGAAGTGTCTTCGCCCTATGGCCCTCTAGAGTCTTAGTCTAGAGTGCTTTTGGACTTGGTGGCCTGTTTCTACTCGTTCATTCTACTGATTCTTGGTGTAGGGCCGCATATTGGCTTGCACCGACCGCCTGGTTTGAAACATCCGGCCAATCATCAATTAGCCAAAAGGCAGCTGACATGCCCTTGGCTGAAGACGTGCACCTGGTCAAGTTAGATCAAAGACTACTATTGTGTCCTCGGCTGGCGATGTAGCTGATTGAAAGTGACTATGAGGGCAGTTGACATGCCCCTAGTCGAAAGCGAACTGCTGGAGTCAACCATGAGGGCAGTTGACATGCCCCTGGTTGGCGACTGCTGGAGTTTGCCATGTGGGCAACTGACATGCCCTTGGTTGGTGACTTGGCAAAGTCCTATCCCTTGGTGGAGATGATGGGAAAAGTAATGTAGATGTAGATGCATGGATTGTGCTTACTTAGCTATGATGGGCCCTTAGCATTAGGAAAGCTTTGGTGCCTACCCAATGGAAAGAGAGGATCTCGCCGTTCGACGGACGTTATCCAAGCCTGTAGCTCGTAGGTGGCTCCACACCAAACTCTCAGGGTTTCACACCTGCTCTTTTACATTATCGACTTTTCTTTCCTCCCTCATAGGTGTGTGGGTTCACTCCACTCCTTTTTTAGGGGTAATAGGTGCTTGAAACGAGGTGGAAACTTTTTTACTGAGAAGGCGGCTGGTCCTTCGATGAGTGGTTCCGACGCATGCTCCGAATCCTCCTTAAGGAACGGTAGGGGTTGAGCTGTGCCACACACCTTTCTCTAGGGCTAACTTCTGTTTTCGCCTTCTGTCTTCTTATTTTGTTTTTCTTTTCATGCCCCTTACACATTATGATTTTTCTTGCTCATCCTCACTTGCACCCTAGCATTTTATCTCCCTCTTAGAGGTGTGGGCCCCATAAAGAGTTTGAATGCTCTGTCTTGTTCTCAATGGAGGGTGGCCTCCTCACTTGCTAGATGGTCCAGATAGAATCTCTCGGGGGTGAGAACTCTTTCCAAAGTGGGCTAAGCTTTTCCGATTTCCATCATTGGGCCATATGCGGATGGCACATGTGCATGTATGCTTGTGCAAGAAACAAGGGATATATGGATGCCATGTGTGTATACAATGCATGGATGTAGGAGTGCGTGCTGTGATAATACAGTGTGGATGCCATGGAGCAAAGTAGGAGATGCTGGGATGCAGATTACAATTATTGAATGTAAAAAATGTGATGATGCATGGTGAGTGGATGCAAGGAAGAGGATTTTGCCAAGCGAGCCAAGTTCCAGTCACTAGTGTAGACACTCCTAATGCTTGCAATTGGACCTAACCCTAAAATCCTAAAACCCAACCTAAAACCCTAACCCTAGACCTAAACCCCAGGCCTAGCCAAAACCCTGGACTTAACCCTAAAATCCTAGACCTAAATCCTAAACCTAACCCTAAAATCCTAAAACCTAACCCTAAAATCCTAAAACCCAGCCTAAAACCTTAACCCTAGACCTAAACCCTAGACCTAGCCAAAACCCTGGACTTAACCCTAAAACCCTAGACACTAAACTCTAAACCTAACCCTAAAAGCCTAAAACCCTAACCCTCGACCTGTACCCTAGACCTAAATCTTAGAATTAATCCGAAACCCTAGGATTAATTCAAAATCCTAAACCTAATCCAAAACCCTAGGGTTAGTTCAAAATCTTAAATAAAATCCAAAATCAAATCCAAAATCCTAGAATTAATCCAAAGCCCTAGGATTAATTCAAAATCCTAAATAAAATCCAAAACCTAATCCAAAACCCTAGGATTAGTTCAAAACCCTAAATTAAACCCTAAATCAAACCTTAAACCCAAATCTCAAACCCTGACAACCTATAACTACTTCCCACTCCACCTTAACAACCCTAACTACTTCCCACTTCATCTTAACAACTGTAACCACTTCCCACTCCACCTTAACAACCTTAACCACTTTTCACTTCACATTAACAACCTTAACCACTTACCGCTTCACCTTAACAACCTTAACTACTTTCCACTCTAACCATAACAACCTACCTAGCCATTGCAAGCCTATAAATACCCCCCATTTGTAAGGAAAGAAGGGGAGAAAAAGGAGAGAGAAAAAACTTGGAAAAATTGAGAGGAGAGCCACCAAGGAGTTTTCTCTCAACCAGAGCAACCAGATAGGTCTCAGATCAAAGGGGAAGTTCAGAAAAAAGGAAAATTCAAGCTTCAGGTCATCTCTGGTGAGCTTTGGCGACCTCCGGTGCTTATCTTCTCTGCCAGCTCAGGTAAGCTCCCCTCAGACTCTAATTTCTATCAAAACTAGTTCTTTAGATCCTCATTCTTCTTCCCCAACCAATTCCAGCAGCGTTAGGAAGCTGCCTTGGCCAGAATCAAGGTTTTTGAGGTCGTCAGACGCGTTTTCTAGCGACATAGGTGGGGGCATGAATCTAGTGAGTGATTCGTGCCCCTGATTTTCCTTATCCACTAGAGACAGCCCTCCTCTTGCTTCATCGATCCCCTGGACGCCGCTTCAACTGCTATGGAAGCCACTAGAAGCTACTTGCCGGAATCGTGCCTCTTCGCCATGGTCAGGGAAGAAGATGAATAGTGGAATGCGATCCGACGCTCCACGGCTCGTCGCGATGCTCGAAGCCCATGGAAACAATCCCCAGCACTCCTCCAACTCGTCGGAAGCTCCAGCGTCGCGAATCAAGCCCTAAAAGACCTCTACAGTCGTCGCCGCCGGTGCTGGACCGGAGCTCTATCGGGAGGAGGAGAAGCCACACCTTTTCTTGCCACTGAGTGGGGGGAATTCTTCCTCTCCGCTCTCTCAATCTTCCTAGATCGCTGGACCGTCGCGCAGGAGCCTCTAGTATCCCTTTCTTCTTCGGCGCCTTCGCTAGAGTCGAGTCGACGACGAGGGGGGTGGGAAGCGAACCTAGACTATCAAGCCCTCGATCGGAGGTGTCAGGTCTCTCCCCCTTTCTTCTTTCTTGCTCTTAGTGAGCTCTGATGCCAGATCAAGCATCAGGATGGCCCAAAAGGGCATCCCAGATGATCGTCGACGGTGAGGCTCTATCATCGGTGGCCGTCGCATGTTTTTTTTTTTTAAAGAAAATAAAAATGATAGTTTTCTTTTGAATAAACTTTGTGATCTTATTTTTATTACATTTAGATCCGTTTTTCTTGCATTCAAGCCCCAACACATGATTTTTTAAATCCTTTTAATAATGTTGGTTTTGAAATATTGCAGTGGGATCCTTATAATGTTTTATTAATGTTTTCTAGGCTTTAATATTTGACATAAACCCCTGACTTGCTTCCAATTCACCTTTAAGTCAAGTATTTTGCATAAAAAGCCCTGAACTTTATTAAAATTGTTCTAAATGCATGATTTTTTGTCATAATTGCAAATTATACCTTGAGAATTTAACTATTTGCTCAAATGTGACCAGAATTGCATTTTAGACCCTGAATTTCACTGATTTCACATTGAATGCATGTTTTCTAGAGAAAATTTGCAGAGTAGTCTTTGAAACTTCCTGTTTTCAAACATAAATTCTTTATCTTGCACATTTAACCCTGAATTACTTCAGAATTGCTTTGAACACATGTTTCACTAGCAAAATTGCAGATTGAACCCTAGGGATCATGATTTTGACCAAAAATGCACAGTTTTGCACATTTAACCCCCAACTTCTTCAAAATTACTTAAAAAGTGTTTTCCTAGGTATTTTTGCTGATTTTGCACAAAAGTCCCTAGAATTTAATTTTTTCACTCACACATGCATTTTGTACATTTTGTTCCCATTTTCATGCATATTTTCTCATGCCTTCTTTCTTGCATTATGCACACATTTCCAACTCGTTTCAAATTCGATTTACATAGTGTTTCTCAGATTTCTTTTGACTTTCATGATTCTGATTTGATTTGAATTTCCATTGCTCGAGGGCGTACATCAATAGGCTTAACAATGCCGACATTGACCCGAATGAGGATTATTTTCTCCAATTTGATTTTCTCGGATTTCTTCAAGTTTCCGCTGATTTGTGTGATGCTCTCCGAGTATTCCTGATTTTCACGATTTTCCTTATCGCCCACGGGCGTACAGTAAAGTAGCATTTGCAATGCCTAAATTGTTCCATGGATTACCATTTTTTTTTCTTTTATTCATTTCTTCTCTTTAATTTGGCATGTTTTCATAGTCATCTTAAACATGTGCATTCAGAGTAGACAAGCATACTCACAATAGATCATTAGCAAGCAGGACACCTAGAAAGACCAATTTCTTTGGGCGCAAGGGGGTGTCTAACCGCTTCCCCATGCGTAACAAGAATCCTTACCCATTCTTTAGCCCACATTGATTTGTGCACTACATCCATTAAGCACGGGGTATGCATATGTTTTCTTCGCCTTGATTTCTTTTGGTTTTTTCCTTTGTGTTTGGTTTTCCTCGTCTTTCCATTAAGAGACTAGGTGGCGACTCCTTTCCTTATCCTTTTCTTATCTTCTTTGGTGTTTCCGAGCTTAGTCTTCTTCTTCTTCAGATTCACCATCTTTGTCGTGACTGTATTGGGACTCCTCGTGTGCTTCCACACATTTAGGAGAGCCGTGCAGGGTTCCACCGGCATGGTCACAGGTATTGGCCACTCCACTGGGGGTAACCCGATTCTGGCTTTCGTTTTAGTTTTCTTGTTTGCTTGGCATTGATCTATACTTTGTGCTTGATTGCTTGTACATATTTGACTGAGCATGCCTTTTTGTGCCTTCTTTTACACCATTGCCATGCTACCGCACATGCACATGACCTAATTCATCCTTTTTTGTTGATACTTGTTTTTCTTCACTACTTGTGAGCACTATACTGGCACATGCCATATTCATGCCTTTTGCTTGATTGATTGACTGTTTCGATGCTATAATTGTGTGTTTTCTTCCATTTTTTGTATTTTCCATGGTTAGGAGAATAGAGACATGTTTATGTTTGCCTCCCTATCTGGTTAAAATAAAACACACAAACTCAGATAAACAAATAATAAGGCATAACTAGAGACAAATGCTCATAATTCCCCTTGGTTTAATAAAACGCAAGTAAACGACACAAAAGCATATTGCATGATTGATCATATAGGGCATGCATCTTCTCCTCTGAGTCCACCCACAGTTTACAAAGGACAATTCTAGTAGCCCATTCTATAGCTTTGGCGTAAGGCGTGTTGCTAGTTTGTCCCCCCTCGTCCGGGGTTGTGTCGGTGCTAGTAGAGGGTACAACTCCATGCTACTGTAGGAGACGAGGCCACCAACGCACCACTCGTTCGTTGCCTGTGCTTTGGCCAGGATTTAGAATGGGAACCTTACTTTTCTGACTAGAGTCAAAATCCAAACCCATGAGTGCGTCCCATATGGTCGACCCCATGTAGAACATGCATGGTAAGAGAGTGCATGTTAGTAGCATTCATGTGCATGTGTGCCATTCATGCCTCCCTAACAAACAACTGCATAGCTCACTTGTTTCTTTTGTTGCTTTGCCTTCTCTTCTTCACTGACACATTAGGTTTTTCTCCCTTTGTCAGGTGTAGAGTCCTGTGTGCGAGTTCCTAGGCCCAAGCCTGGGAGTTCCTTTCTATGACCTCAGTCTTAAGGCACTGTTCTCGACCGTCTTTTCTTGAGCTATTCATCATTTCCGACGATAGCTCCTCGTAGGTGTCGTCCTCTAGTTTACAATCGTAGCCCCATCCTTACCTGTTTGTGGTTTGTTATGGCGCTGCGAGCCTCTGAGACTTTTGCACCAGTTGCTCCAAAGGGGATTCCTATTTCCGCCCCTCCTCTTCCTTTTACTTTGACATCAGTGACTCCACCTGCACTCCATGACAGCCACTTCCAAGCACCTGGAGTTCCCTGTCGTCTGGTTTCGGGACATTGGCAGACCCTT
The DNA here is from genome assembly GCA_024699735.1 of Posidonia australis. Lineage (NCBI taxonomy): Eukaryota > Viridiplantae > Streptophyta > Magnoliopsida > Alismatales > Posidoniaceae > Posidonia > Posidonia australis. Next base: position 11,347 of record JAMKQA010034083.1, on the reverse strand, counting down.
ATTGGTCTGGAGCTCGTGACCAAGGCAGTCACCATGACCACCACTAGGGCATCTGATATGATGATGTCCTGTCTTTCAGTTGATTCGACTCCACTTGATGCACAGTTGGCTGTGATTGCTTCTTGGTAGGAATTCAACCCGCAGCATCCTTGAACTTCCAGCCCCCTGTGACATCTCTTCTGCTTGCTCTTCTGGCCCTTGGTACTACTACTGATGGTTCCATCACTATGCAGTCTCTGGATCCTACTCTGATTGCACCTGTTTGTCCTATTCCTAAGGAACCTGCTCCACCTAATCAGGCATTCCATGCTGCATCAGTCACACCACCACTGCAATCGTCGCCACAGCTTCTCGCTATCTCGATGACAGGCACTACTACCTTGTCGTTAGTATCTTTGTCATAGCATGCACAACATATTCCTCCATCTGCTGGTGGTCCGCCTTTTGGGCTGATACGAGTACAATGGCCTGTGAACCCGACCATACTGGTTCAACTACTGTTACTCCCACATACAACACCATGCCAAGCACAGCATACCATCATTCCTGTACCCTTGCATCAGATACAGGTTTCAGCATGCACTCCACCACAAACAACACACATGCACAGGTACGCTGGTCATCACGCCACGGCACCAAGTGTCGAGATGATAGATCCAGAGGAGCACATGGGTGCTATGGATACAGCGCACGCAAGACCCAACCCAACTGCACAATCAATGTCCGCAGCAACCCCAAATGCGCTTATCACCAGGATGAATGACTTGAAGAGAGTGTTACGACAAGTGTAAGGTGGGGATCACCAATCTTATACTTTCCGGGATCTCTGCTATTTCCCAAAGGCTATACTCCCTCTGAACTTCCATATCCTAGAACTTGAAAAGTATAATAGGAAAGGCTGCCCAATCTCACACCTTAGGGCATACTGCAGCGATCTCGCTTAGTTACAAGCAGACGAGAGACTTCTTATTCGCCTTTTCCAGAAGAGCCTTACAGGTTCGGCTTTGAAATGGTTCACATCTTTGGATATGACCGCTATAATGACCTAGAATGATCTTAGCCAGGCTTTCCTGGAGTAGTATTCCTTTAATCTCGACATGGTCCCAAAGCACGAGGACGTAGTCGCCACAAGGCAGAAGCCCCATGAGCCGTTTGGGGAGTACGTCGGGCGCTAGTGAGCCCTCGCTTCACAGGTTCACAATAGAGCTTCTGACAAAGAGTCTATCGAGATAATAATTTGAGGAGTACAGCCAGCCACAGGGGCTTTGCTAAGCATCCTGCCTATTTCCACCTTTGCATCCCTAATTAAAGCTAGCACTCGTGCCGAGAGCTCACTGAATAGCAAAAGCTTTCTTGCATTAGCAGCATTCACCAAGCAGACCATGGCTTCAGGCAAAACTAGCAACAACAATGGCGGCAGCAATGGATCCAACACCGGGTATGCACGGAAGAAGGATACTGCCAAGAATACTGTGGCATATGTTGAAGCTCCTGTTATGCCTGTCAGTGTGGTGAGCTCGCCAGCACAGACTTAGGTAGTCTACACTCCTGCACCTAGGGCACCATGCACATCACGAATCACCACCACCACTAAGCCAATCTACCAGCCTGCATCGGCAAGGCAAGGGCACTACCTAGGACCAAGACGACCTCAATGACCTGAGAGGGATTATACTCCTCTGGTTGAGCCACTGAGTGTCGTGTTTCCTAAGGTCGCGTCGCTCCTGAGGCTTCTGAAAATTCACCCACCACTAAACCCACTTCCGCGGTGGTTTAAAGTGGATTTATACTGCAGTTACCATAGAGCTACGAGGCACTCTACGGATAATTGCTTTACACTCCGAGGAGCAATTCAGGATTTGATTGATCAGAAGGTCATCATTATCAATACACAGGAGGCAAAGTCCATGCCCGCTGCACCGACACCTCATTCTTCTGCATCTACACATAGCAATATAGTCAACCGAACCTTGCCTGAGCATGCACCTAAAAATTTAGGAATTCATGTTCTTTCTTCTGATGAGGTTGCACCTTTTGACCCTTCTCTTCTCATCCATGATGTCTCAGATCCGTTCCCTTATCAGCTTAGTCTGTCTTTTATTGATGCTTTTGGTTCTACAATCAATATGATCCAACTGATTGCTAGACCAAGGCGCACAGCTGCAAAACCTACTATGCAATCCACTCCATCAATAATCAGTTTGCTAGCCAAACCAAAGCATGACCTGGCCCACCAAGTGCCAATACCTACTTCACCAGCTTCGGTCCTAGTGGAATTGAAGGCCCGTGCTCCTGTGGTCATTAACTTGACACAAGATACTCACCGCATGCCTTACAGTTATACCATAGAAATGTGTGTTGAGGTAACGTGGTCAGGACGAGTGTGCAAGGCCTCGATTCCTACAAATAAACCCAACCAGCCCTCAACTTCGTCTTCCCTACCAAAAACCAAGATTCCCAGTCAGATCCCTAGGAATTGCCAAGACTAACCCACTTGTAGCTGACATCACAACCTAATTGAAGAAAGTTAAAGCAGATATTTCCATCTGGGACCTAATCCATACGTCAGTTGAACACCGGGAGGCATTTCTCTGAGTTTTCCAGGCCGCTCATGTTTCCTTAACAATACAACCATCAGCCTTGGAAAGCATGGTAGGGATGATAGCCACACCGTAGGTGATTTCATTCTCTAGCTCAGAGCTTCCCCTAATAGGGACCAATCATAACCAACCCCAGTTCATCACGGTGCAATACCTAATTTTTTGCATTCCTCTTACTTTGGTGGATAATGGCGTTGGTTTAAATATCTGTCCTTTGCAAACTGCAAACCAGGTCGGTTTTAAATCTGAAGACATTACTCCAGCTGTGAAAGGAATGACGACGTTTAATAACATGCACCATGATGCTCTAGGGATTTAGATTATTCCCTTAATCATTGGTCCTGCTCATTTTGAGATTGAGTTCTATGTTGTCGACCTCGAGCCATCCTTCAATCTCCTACTTGGGTGCCCTTGGCTCCACAAGCATCAAGTTATCCCCTCAACCCTTCATCGAATGATTAAGTTCCGTTGGAACAACAACATTGTTGTTGTAATGGTAGAAAATCTCAAAAAGGAGAAGGTTGAGGCAGTCTCTTCAGTATCGCTCCAAACCGTCCATTTTGACCCTAAACCCTCTGATGTACTATACTGTGTTGACCACTTTGAGTTGGTCAATTTCATTCCGATCCTCGAGCGTGGGGGTACGAGAAAGGAGCACCTCTAAGGCCAAGGAATCGTCGAAGCAATTGCCATAGAGAAATGACGAGAGTTTGAAGGACTTGGATACGAGTGCAAACCGTAGGATGGATACTCGAGACGTCGTAAGTTCCGGAAGCTCGTTATTCCATGAGATTTAACTGACTTTGTTAATGCAGGATTGCTGGATCCCAATCAAAGTTTTATGCTTGCAGAATCTGAATAGGGTAAATCAGTCAGTGGATCAGAGTGGATATGTGTTGAAGGCTACTACTTTGAAGAGGAAATTACGGACTCTAGAGCAGATTTGACATCGTGTATGCCATTAGGGATTGCTATGCTGACATTGCCACCTTCAGAGTCAGCCGAAGGCCTTCCTACAGGTTCGGCTACAGTCTTGGATTCAATAGGGGTAGGCTCAACAATAGCAGCATCAGTATATCAGTCAACTTTGAAGGGGTTACAGTCAGGACAACTGAAATCACCGCCTGAAGTACTAGAAACTACCAATGCCTACTATGTGGATTTCGCTTCTAATGAAGATGAGAGGGATGCTGTGGTAGCACAAGTGGACAACATGCTCAGCGATTTGGAAGTCCTGTTTCATAAGTAGTTGGCGGTACTGGTGGAAGACACACAGAGTGAACTTAGGTGCAGAAAAGGGAAAGCATTAATGATAGAACACACTGTAGAGCAGGCAATTACACAGGGTCAGTTTGCTATTATGACCATTGAAGAGAACAGATCACTAAACGCTAGACCAGAGGAGTTTATCTCCTATCAGTCAAGAGGCAGGTCTAGGTGGTATTACCAGTCTTGGCCCCACTTAAGTAGTGGGGTCCAAAAAAAAAAAGATTCTGAGTTAGGCTCAGGAGAGAATGCGGGTGGTAGCACTCACATCAGTCAGTTAGAGGACAGTTGCCCACCTATCACATTCAAGAAAAGCATAAAAATGAAAACATCTATCCACATAATAAGGTTGTGAAAGAAGTGAAACAGCTAGGTACATCTGCAAGTTCTGAAATGGTAGAATCTGAGGTCATCAGAGGTGCATTCAAGAAGACCAAAGTCACAGTAACTATTCTAAAGCATCATCAAGGGCAGAATGCTGAGAAAATGTATACCTTTGAAGACACGAATCCATCATTCCAGCAAGAAGTCCTTCCTGAACTTATTGCATATGGAGCAAAGGATGATACAGAAATAGAGGAAGAAAGTCATGATGCACCAGAATTCTAGCCTTATGACGATGATCTAGAAGTCCCAAACTTGCATGTATAAGAGGAAATTGAGTCTGTAAACATTGGCACCACTGAAGATGTCAAGGAAGTGTGAATAAGCACCAAACTCACAGCACAGGCCCGAGCAGAACTTGTTGAGCTCCTCTGAGAATATGTAGATATCTTCGCCTGGAGTTACGATGACATGGTTGGACTAGACGTTGAGGTAGTGGTGCACACATTACCGCTTAAACCTAACGTCAAGCCAGTTAAACATAAATTACGTAGATGGCGACTGTAGTGGCTGTTGAAATTGAAAGAGGAAATAATGAAACAACACAAAGTTAACTTTCTGAATGTCGTCCTCTACCTAGAATGGTTAGCAAATGTGGTTCCAATGCTTGAGAAAGATGGTCGGGTTCGAATGTGTATTGATTATAGGGACCTAAACAAAGCAAGCCCAAAGGATGATTTTCCACTCCCACACATTGATGTGTTGGTAGACAATATTACAGGACACAAGATGTTGTCATTCATGGATGGATTCTCAGGTTATAATCAAATCAGAATGGCAGAAGAGGATATGGAGAAAACGTCCTTTATCATCCCATGGGGAGTGTTTTGCTACAAAGTTATGCCATTTGGGCTCAAGAATGCCGGGGCCACATATCAAAGGGCGATGACAGCATTGTTCCACAACCTCATGCACCAGGACATTGAGGTTTATGTGGATGATATAATAGCCAAGTCAAAGGAGCCTGAAGAACACATTGCTTGTTTAAGGAAGTTGTTCAACCACTTGCGAAAATATAAGCTGTGGTTGAACCCCAACAAGTGTGTATTTGGTGTCTCATCAGGCAAGCTACTAGGTTACATCATCAGTCAAAGAGGAATCAAGGTAGATCTGAACAAGGCTAGAGCCATCATTGAGATGCCTCCTCCTACAATAGAAAAAGAAGTTCGAGGGTTGCTGGGGCGGTTGCAATATATCAGCCGGTTCATTGCCCAATTAATACCAATTTGAGAGTCGATCATCAAGCTCTTGAGGAAGAATGCACAGATCCACTGGAGTGAAGAGTGCTAAGAAACTTTTGACAAAATCAAGAAGCTCTTGGTAAGGCCACCAGTCATAGTTCCTCCGACACCAGGGCACCCTCTGTTGCTTTATTTGTCAGTAATGCAACATTCAATGGGTGCAATCTTGGGTCAACTTGATGAAACAGGCTGCAAGGAAAAGTCCATTTACTATTTGAGAAAAAAGTTCAATGATTGCGAAGTTAAGTACACCGCAATCGAAAAAGTCTGCTTATCCCTCGTCTGGGCCATACAATGCCTGAGGCATTACATGATGGCATATCCAATTCTATTACTGTGCCGACATGATCCTATGAAATACCTATTTCAAAAACCCACACTGGTGGGTAGATGTGTCAAGTGGCAAGTGCTTTTATCTCAGTTAAATATCACTTTTGTCACTCAGAAATCTATGAAGGGGCAGGCAGTGGCAAATCACTTAGTAGATTTACCCTTGCTAGAGTATCAACCCCTGCAGATGCAGTTCCCTGATGAGGATATACTGTTCGCCATGAAAGAGATGAGTCAATGGACCCTCGAGACAAAGAGCGGTGGCATCTCTACTTTGATGGCACAATTAACAGGAGAGGCATGGGCATCGGTGTAGTACTGGAGACCCCACAAGGCCAGATGGTCCCACTTGCTCAAAAGTTAACCTTTGTGTGCACCAATAATGTGGCAGAGTACGAGACATGTATTCTTGGCTTGTGGGCTGCATTAGAACATGGTGCGCAGAAACTACATGTGCATGGTGATGCCATGTTAGTCATCTCATAGGTTAATGGTAACTGGAGGACAAAAGACTTGAAACTGGTACCATACCATAACCATCTCCTAAGGCTAATGGCCGAGTTCGAGGAAATACGCTTTTCCTTTATGAATAGGGCCAAGAATGCCTACGTAGATGCACTAGCCACTCTCACATCCTGGTTGTCCATACTAGAGGATGACACGGTGAAAGTATCGGTAACCTGCATAGACCAGTCGGCACACTGCATGAGCAAAGAGGAAGCAAACTCCACAACAGGGCTCCCATGGTATCATGACATCAAAGTCTACCTGGAAACCGGGAGTCACCATCCAGATGCATCAGCGGCAAATAGAAAGACTATGGTCTGACTGGCTTCAAAATATGTGCTTGGAGCAGGTCACTTGTACAGGAGGTCTTATAATCAGATGCTTCTACACTGTCTGGATAAAAAGAAGGCCGATACAGTAATGTTGCAAGTGCATGCCGGGACATGTGGACCACACATGATTGGGGTATTATTGGCCAAGAAAATAATGTTACAAGGTTATTTTTGGTCAACCATGGAGACAGACTACTATCAGTTTGTGCAAAGATGTCACAACTATCAAGTCCATGGCAACTTCATTCATGCACCACCACAGCAACTCCACAACATGTCATCACCTTGGCCTTTCTCAACATGGGGAATAGACATCATCAGAGTTATCCACCCAGCAACTTCTAATGGACATCAGTACAACCTGGTAGTAATTGATTACTTTACAAAGTGGGTGGAGGAAGCTTCTTACAAGACAGTGACCATCTTTGTGATTGAAAAGTTCATTAGAAACAATATCATTACCTGATATGGTGTCCCACATTCAATCATCTCTGATAATGGGACAAATTTCACAGCCAAAAGGGTTGAGGATTTCCTGCAAGAATTCCATATTAGGCATCACAGGTCCTCCCGGTACCATCCTCAGATGAACGGGGCTGTGGAATCAGCCAATAAGAACCTAATCAAGTTTCTTAGAAAGATGGTGGAAACACATAAGGATTGGCATGACAAACTCCCATACGCTCTGTGGGCTTACAGAACAACAGTCCGAACTTCAACTAGAGCTACTCCATATTCTTTGGTGTATGGTATGGAAGCAGTCCTACCTATAGAAGTGGAGATAACATCGCTTAGAGTCCTGAAAGAAGCAGAGTTGGAAGAGGCAGAGTGGGTTCAAGACCGCTTTGTTCAACTAAACTTGATATATGAGCATCGATTGCAAGCTATGCATCATGCGTAATGCTATCAGAAACGCATGGCCAAAGCTTATCAGAAGAAGGTACGACCTAGAAGCTTCTTGCCAGGGGACTTGGTCTTACAAGCTATACATCTCCCTGATAGTCGTGGCAAGTTCAGACCCAATTGGCGCGGACCATTCATGGTCAAACAAGTCTTTTCTAGGGGAGCCGTCATCTTCGAGGACATGGACCACATTGAACAATCGGAGCTAGTTAATTCTTGCTACCTGAAAAAGTACTATCAGTGATCATAAACCATGTGTCCTCACTCTGCGACACTGTCGTCTTTCTTCATGCATGCACTAATTCATTTTATCAATGTTTTTGCATCCATGTAGCCTTGCATCTCAGCACATATTGGCTCCCATTCAGTATATATAGGCAGATGATTATCATCATCATCACATGCATGGATCTTAGCCCGATGATGATAAGCAAAATAAGCTCGCCGATGTTGGGAATGCGTAACACCTCCTTAGGTAGATAGTATTCAGGTAACCGTGGGAGTAAGGGAGCCACCTTTCATCATGAATTGGGCGAAGTATACAAGCCACTCAAGGGCCCTACACCTCCCAGAGGGAGATAAAATGTTAGGGGTGAGAATGAGAGCGTGAGAAATAAAATAAGAATATATATCTATTGAAAGGGCATAAAAGAATTAGAAGACAGAAGTCGCAGATAGAAGTCAGCCCTAAAGAGAGAGGCGTGACGAGTAGCACTGTCCCTACAAGTTTAACTTGGAGAGGAGTCAGAGTGAATACCTGGAAAGCATATTCAAAAAAGGGCCTAGCCAACCCTTTAAACAGCAGCAGCTCCCCACCATAGACCAAGTACCTATTACCTCCAAGCTAGGAATAGGGTGAACCAGCATGCCTATAAGGAAGAAAGAATAAGAAAATAAAATAAAAAGCAGGGGTATGGTCTAGTAGGGTTTGGAATGGAGCCCAGGACAAGGTATTGCATTTCCAGAGAGCCACCCAAAAAACTAGGGGCTGGGATAGAATCTCGTGAGGATTGGAGCTACCATTCCCTTTTATACATGGCAATAAGCATCCCAATGCTGAGGGCACTAATAAGATCTCACAAATCATTCAACATCTTTCCACAAACATTATCTTAAAAGTGTCGCATAGTATAATCTGGTTCTCTTAGCTGGGGTATGATAGCAGCTTTCAGCCTAAGAGAATCAGGAGGACATCGCATAAACCAGGGGCATGCAAGTTGCTCTTATTGGTTAGGACCATTTATGTCAAACCAGGGGCATGCCCGTTGTCCTATGGTTAGACACACTGAGCCAGTACTCGACTAGGGGCATGCAAGCTACTCTGATTGGTTAGAGTCATCCATGTCAAACCAAGGGCATGTCAACTGTCCTTTGGTTAGACGCACTAAGCCAATACTCGACCAGGGGCATGTCAGCCGCCTTGCAGGTTAGATCCCCGTAATCTACCAGGGGACACTCCAGCTACCTCATTTGGCTTCTTAAGTGCCTTATGAGGGCTCAGTCATCAAACAATCCCAATCATTAGGGTTTGATGGCTATACCTCATTATTTTGGCACCTTGTCAAGACTAGTTGGTAACCAGGATTTCTTGCTGGGGCTATGCAGAAGATGTAGTATGTTCAATAGCTCCCTACTTAGTCAATTGTAACATTCAGCTTTGGCCAAATCTCTCTGATTTTCAGCACCATTTGCGTTGCACCTTTTATCTATTTGTATTAGACTTTACAAAATGTTGTTGAATGGAACAAAGCAAAAGCCTGTTTCTAAACCAGTGTTTTGAGCATGTTCTACAGCAGATCGTCTTCTCTTCTGGTGTGGTTGAGTCAGGAGAAGCTAAAGCGCCTTGTTAATCATGGGTTCCCCCACGATGGTCATACCTATGCACTACTCAGATGTTTTCCAAGCATGGATCGGGCAGTTAATAGAAAGCGATCGCAACAAGCTGTGGACTTGGGAGATCTCCTCAAAGCTTCTGGATATCGCAAAGGTGGAGGTTTCTCGATACTTCCGGTGTGCAGCTGTTCGGTTCTAGAAGCCAGCTCATCATGTATTCTACTTCAAGATAATTGAATTGACCCTTACTTTGGAGGAGGTCCATAAAGTATGCTGTTTGCAAAAGTTCCTGGGACTTACCGTGTTTATGCGGCACGATGGATATTCCTCAGTCTTGAGTGAGCTGATTGGCCTGTCAACCGACGATTGCAGTCGTCAACTTATCTGTTCAGACAGGTATTCTCCCATGCTACAACTGGCTTACTTTGACAAGGTGGCCAGAATGCGCACCTCTTTGGGCGATGAGCTATGGTTGAAAGGCTTTGTTACCCGCTTCTTAGGAGAGTTGATTTTTAGCCATGGTCAGGCGGTCGTGAACATTGAGGTCATCGAGATTGCCTTGGCAGTGGTCACCTGTCGGATAAACTTGGCCCTAGTTCTCTTAGCAGAAACTTACTAGGCTCTGGACCGGTCACTACGATGCTGTTGGCACTTTTATAGCTGTGGGGCTTTTGTACAGGTGTGGTTGGCTGCTCATTTGGGTGTTGAAGTCTTACTCCCACAACAGTTGGCCTTCGAATCCTACTGTCAAAGAAGTCATGCACGCACGCTCACCTCGGTTCAGATGGAATACGAGCAATTAGAAAGCTTGACAGAAGACAGAGTCGTCTGGCGCATCATTCCTTCGGCCACTCATAACTTTGAGGCTTTCTTCAACACATCTGACATGCAGCTTATCGTCTTGCCGGGGCTGACTGGTGGAGTTGTGTATCACCTAGTTTGTGTGATGCGGCAGTTCGGTTATCAACAAGATTTCCTTGTTCAGGGGCAAATGCCAGCCTGGTTCCAAGAGTACCCCTCGAGCTCTTATGCTATGACCAAGGAGCTGTCTCGCCTACTTAGTGGCTCCGTACGATCGAAAGATCTCACAGTCATAGAGGGGAAAGGTTGCACAGCAGATTACGAAGCCGAAGTTGAAGAAACCTGGCCAATTTGTAGCGCTGTTCCGAGCCATACGCTCTTTACCAAAGCTTCAGGCTTGAAAAGATCCATAGATGACGTAGACTCTTGACATTCGCGTTATGCTACTGGTTTATTACAAGTTGAAATGCATGTAATCACTTCATTGACTGTTGAAATAAAATTCAATGGAACATTTCTGGCAAGCTTGTTTGACTGTTTATGGTTGATGCAGAATAGAAATCGCCATTGCGACAACATGTGCTTAGCTGGTTCAAGTTGCTGCTTTCTTCTGCTTGCCAACTTGGCACTGGGGACCACCCAGATAATAGTCAAGTATCTCGTTTTATTGCCTAGGCCTGGGCGAATGAAGTCTTGCGAACTTCTGTACTAGGTAGGGAGAAATCCAGTCTACCCTGTTGGACTTGCCCTACTTGAGCAAGTCTTGTTTTTGTCTAGACGACGGGTGAGGTTTAGGTGTTCTTGTCCCGAATTTGCTCCAAAAGGACGAATCTCGGCAACATTTGCTCTGCTGGACTTGTCTTAGTCGAACAAGTCTTGTTTTCATCTTCTTTTAGACCTTGTGAGAGGACTAGAGCCTATCTCGCTTGGTAAGTTCTTCTCCTTCGGCTGACAGGTCTAATATCATGTCATGCCCTTACCAGTGGGCTGATAACCCTAACTATCTGGTGTAACCATGCCGGCGAGGAGATTCCGCAAATGAATGCGAAATCGGTCGGCAAAATCACGTCGAAAAAGCAAAATAAAACGGAGTCGCCACCTAATCTATTATGGAAGACAAGGAAAACCATACACATGAAAAATCATGCAA
>JAMKQA010034082.1:0-24130 GCA_024699735.1 Posidonia australis | reverse complement strand
GTAAATGCTATCCCGGGCCTTATTCTGAAATTAGACTTTGAAAAGGCTTTTGACAATGTTAATTGGGATTTTTTAATGGAGGCACTTAAAGGCTTAGGTTGTGGAAACAAGTGGAACACTTGGATTAAAATGTGCATTACATATGCTAAGTTCTCCGTCCTAGTCAATGACTCCCCTAAGGGGTATTTCCAAGCTTCTAACGGGCTAAGACAAGGTGACCCACTCTCCCCATTTCTCTTTATTGTGATCACACATGTGTTGAATAGGATGCTATCACTAGCAATTGATAATAATCTAATATCAGGAATCCAATTACCCAATGGTGGTCCCAATATATTGAATATTCAATATGCAGATGACGCCATACTATTTTTGTCTGCTAAAGAGGATAATCTAATAAATATCAAGAGAATACTTTATTATTTTCAAACTTGTTCAGGATTGAAAATCAATTTTCATAAATCATCAATTACTGGTATGGGAATTTCTGAGGGCTCTGTGCAGAGAGCCTCTCAAATCTTGGGATGTTGTATTGAGGATCTCCCTATTAAATACCTAGATTTACCTCTGCATTTCAGAAAACCAAATTACCAAGACTGGTCCCCGATAATAGAAAAAATTACAAAAAAAACTATCACATTGGAAGGCTAAATATCTATCTTTAGGGGGAAGGCTTACATTGGTTAATGCTGTATTATCCGTCATTCCTACTTATTACCTTTTTGTTCTACATCTACCTGCTAGGGTAGAGAAGGCTATTGATAAAATAAGAAGTAGATTCCTTTGGAACTCCTTATCCTCTAATATTGTTCGCCATTTAGTTAAATGGATAACACTTTGTAGATCAAAAGAACAAAAAGGTTGGGGTATCATCAACTTAAAAAATTTCAGTTTGGCATTGAAATGTAAATTACTTTGGCAACTTCTATCTAGCTCATTCTCAATGAAATGGAAAGATGTAGTCAGGGCTAAATATTTTGTTAGGAATGGACCGGGTGCCATCCTTAATATTTCAAATGGTAGATCCTCACCTTTATGGTTAGAGCTCAAAAATTGTTTTAACATTATAAATGGATTTACTGAATTTCATGTTAATAATGGCAGAAATACTATTTTCTGGGAAAATCGATGGTGGAAGGGTGAAAAATTAAAAGACAGCCTACCTGACATATACCATATGGCAAAATCTAAGCAAGCTTCTGTCACTAAAATAATAGAGACCATATCAGTAGATCCTGATAAACTGTTCTGCAATCCCTTGACTCCTGATGTTGTTGACTACTTACATGCTCAATTAGAAATCTTATCAGATATCTTCAACAATACAAGACTAACAGTAGAAGACGATTCACTAATATGGAAACCCACCAACAAAGCATTTACTGTTAAATCTTGTTATGATATGTTAAATGATGGTGGACATAGATTCAAATACATGCATGAAATCTGGAATTGTTGGGTGTGTCTTAAAATCAAACTCTTTACATGGTTAGTTCTTTGCAATAAAATTTTGACTAAGGATAATTTAATGAAAAGAGGCTGGTCTGGTTCTGAATTTTGTACTTTTTGCAACAACAGTTGTGAATCTGCCAAACACCTATTTCTGTTTTGTCCTTTCACGCAGTCAATATGGAAGGTTTTTACTGATGGGTGCACTTATCCTGCTATATTTTCAGTTGAGGATTTATATGTTTTCCCTCCTGTGCTAAATTTTGAAACATCCTTAAAAGGCTCTCACACTTTTGTTCAAATTTTTTTATGGTCTATTTGGAAGTAAAGAAATAATAGAACATTTAGGGGTACTTACAGAAATCCAAATATGATTATAAATGATATTATTTCCATGTTTCACTGTTCGGTAGAATCTCTAGGTATAGGCTTTGAAAGAAACGAAATTCTGCAGTCTTTATCCTCATTCCAACAGAAGAGAGAGTTGGAGCAAGCTTCAATGACTTCTGATATTCCACAGCAAGGAATGGATTACAATACCCCAACACCTGTTTTTCTGGAGGACAATCCTTCGATTTGATTAACAATTTGTTAATTGAGCTATCTACCAGACTGCTGAGTTTTGAGTTTTCATTTGAACTTATGTTGTGGCATACCTTTAAGATATTCCTGTTGTGTAATTCTGACATTGATAATCTGTGGCAAACTGTTATTTAATTTATATAATAGACTACCGTTAACAAACAAAAAAAATATATTTACATGTCTGACATTGGACTCTAGGTGTTAAGAGTTTGTGATATACATTTCTTATGAGAGCTTTCATTAGTATTAATTAATTTCATAAGATGACTCAGAGAAAATAATTTAACAAATTAATTGTCCATATTTATTTGCTTATAATTCACTGACTAAATAGTCCATTTCTCATACCAGCTGTTGAGATTTCAGTGATTATTGGAACAAGCCTGGATTTTAAGATATCGTATTCTTCCACTGTCAAAAGAAACTAAATTATCAATCAGTTTATCCCATCTCTCCCCCCTTAAAAAAATCACAGTTGCCACTTCTTTGAATACCTTGAAAACTTCACCGTTCTACCTATTATGTGCTACTGTAGCAACAAAAAGAAAATGACTTTCAGAATTAATTCGAGTGATTTTGTAAGATTTTTTTTATGTTTGTTGTTATAAATTAATCAAACGGTTACTGGCTTACTGCACGAATTTATGCAAGGATCAAGAGGAAATGTTGTAAGTGACCAAAAAATTCATATATTTGACCTCTATGAAAAATTCTCATGCATATCTGGAGACTTTGTGACCACATTTTCTTCTAAAATTCCTTCATACCAGTGGCTGTTGGAGGAGTCGAATTGATTGAGAATGTGAATCTGAGGGAAGTTGAGGGTTGTGAAACTAAACACTTAACCTTCATCCCAACGATGTAGATCAAAGCAACCTTTCCTTTTATTATCATGGAATTTATCCTCTCTTTTTGTGGAGCTACAATTTGTTGAAATAAAATGATATTTTGATTTTATCCTCTCTATTACAGAAATGTAATTTATTGAACACGCTATTCTTTTGTTTACTAGAAACTGAGTTCATATTGTCCACTGGGGCTAGATGTGGTACAGATTATCTTGTCAAATTTGCTTTCTTCACTCTTTGTCTAGCATTGTAATTTATCCTACTGCTCGTTCATGATTTATGCCATTCCTTCATTGAGTTCATTTGATCGGTACTTCAACAAATTCTTATAGCTTTAACCTGAAGTAGGTCATAAATTGTATCGGATTCTTGTATCCTAGAAAGATTATTTAAGTTGAGTCCGTTTTGATGGGACTAGGCTTTTTTCTTATCATGGTTCTAATGTGAGGTTCTTCTGTTCGTTCATTTTCCTGATCTTCAAAATATGCTTGCAATGGAACAGGTTGATATTGAACTTCCTGAAGATTTGCATCTGAAATACGCACATGAAATTGGAGAGTCACTGCAGATAAAAATTGAAGCACTTTCAGAGGTTGAGCGGGCATTTGTTCATTTAGATTTTGAATGTGAACACAAGCCTGAGCACACTATTGTCAGCAAGATTCCCGATAACGATTAAGCACCCAGGCTTTTGTAACTCGTCCACTTACCATATTTGGTAAACATGCGTCTCAAATCGCGATTTTGATAGTTCATAATCAACTTACTCGTGTATCTCTACTAATTGCTTGTACTCTTTTGACTTCACAATTTTACATACTGCAGGTTTTAGTTTATACATCAAATGATTCTGTTAACATAGAACATAGAATTCTCCTTTTTCCTCAACAGTTTCCATGATCACGGTTTCCATAAAAATGGTTTACTCTGCTGCAGTACTCAAAAAAGAGTTCAGTTTCACAGACATCCAAAGCTTTCATGATCCCTCGCCAAGCCAGCTTTAGCTTTGGAACAAGAAACCAACACGAAAAACTAAGAAAGTACACTCTGAACTAAATCTGTATTCCTCTTAATCAAATTTGGAACAAGAAGCCAACTCTGAGTTCATTCAACAATGCATTGAGTAATAGACCTGCCCAATGTCCAACCTCTTCTACACGCAGAACAAAAATGCTATTCTACTCGTGTGCCTGGTCAAGCTTGAGTTAGATAGAACACTAGGTGAAGAAAAAAAACTAATTGACTAATATATAATTTTACAGCAATAAAAAATAATTGATGAATCATTCATCCTCTTCTTCATCATCCTCTTCAGGGGCTTCCTTTAACCACTGCATGGATTCAGCATAGAAATCAGACACCATCAGTAAATCATAGGTAACTTCTCAACTTATTAGCAACGGATTGTATCAGAGGCAGGAGATATCAAGATTCCATCTCCCTAATAAAGATCATGCACTTGTACAAGAATTGCAATTCTAAGTGGACAATTGAGGAGACTCTTGCTAATATGAAGAACACTGAGAAGAATCTATGTCAGTGAATACACATGAAGAGTGAGATATAGACATCAGTGGTGAACAAGACGCACGTCTGAAGGCATCTTCTTCCTCTCTCTTCTACTAATTATGCTACATCATATTATTTACTAAGGTCCCGTTTGATAAAGATTTTGGACTTACAGATAATCCTAGAATCTTAATATAACCACTAACTAAACCAAACACCCATTGAATGACACATTCTATACATTAGCTAAGACAAAACTGAATATGTATATATACTTTGTTTGAGAATTCAACTTTAATTTTGTTATAGGAGAATCTATCTTTCACACTAAACAAATTTTACATCCATAATCTTATAACTATTCCACCTCGACTTACATGTACAAAATCAAGAATCTATATTCAAAATCTATTCCAATTTTTTACCAAAAGAAGCCTAAAACTGATATAGCATTCCACATAGTTCCACTAAATAGAGGAGATTATATTCCTATAGGACTCTACAGTAGTATCATATATAATAGGAAGTATGAACAAAATAATAGAGCAGACCCAGAATTCTCAAGATTATTTAGTTCAACAGATGTCCAATACATAGATAATAGAAGTACCTGGATAAATGTACTCGACTGCTTGAGGAAAACCTTATCAGTTTCCTCAGCTCCTTCTTTCTCTGATGCCCATGTGAGAATTGCATCTTCTGTTGCAATGTCCTCCTTGTAAAGGCGATCAAGAATCTAATAAACGAAGAAAACCAAAAACTTTGACTGAGAATTTTTTATTTATTAATCAAACAACAAAGTCGAAACAAATACATCAAGAGAGAAGAAAACAGCACATCCAACCTCAAACACAGGTTAAGGGACAACAAGAACAGAGTGAAAAACACAAACCCCCTCCCCACACAACAAACCACACAACCCAAAGACATGGGAAAAACCTCCTCTGCCAGCAACAAACCAAAATAAAGACATGACGGAAAACAAAAATTACAGAAAAAGGGTGTCATGGGACAACCATAACCATAAGTCTGTTGTGCTCTATTCATCATTTCTTTAGCTATTCCTTTTAGTTCTTACTCCAACGCCCATAGAATTCTTTGAGCTTTCCCCTACATCTTTTCACCTCATATAGGCAGAGAATTTCATCAAGCTCCTCTCACAACATGTCCAATACATTAAAGCACATCTCTGTCTGCTGTCTGGCATTCCCTCTGTCCTCTTCTGGTCTATTATCTACAGATGTGGATATGCAGACTGTGTCCTGCTAGAATAGCATCCCTATCTAAACAATTTTTATTCAACAAGTGTGTGTGCAGCATTGGGGTGGGGGGTGGTTGGCACTAGCACAAGCAAGAGAAGTGTTTATACTAATTTATTGGCATTTGTATCTTTTTTAGCAATCTTGGCATTTCATATTGCAAACTTCACAGTATTTTGTACGGAACCTTCAACAGAATTTGCAACATACAACAAAAAGGCATGTAAGCACATACCGATGTAAATAATGGAGAGAATTCTTTAATGGACTCCATGCAGATCTCTTCAAACTTCAATATAATTTCAACCTGCACAGATAACAGGACAATCTATCAGGACCAAGAGTTTCTAGATCAATAACCATATAAGAATAATTCTAATAAAATGATTAACAAGATCAACAATTCATCATTTCAACATAATGCTTGATCTGGTCCTTCCTCTATATTACCAAAAAAGAGAACTAGCAGAAATTATAACCTAACAAAAGGAATTGCAAGGTGCAAGAAAAGCATGGCAACAGCCATAGGAGATGTCTAAAACAGAATGAAAACCTTAACAGTGCAACAATGACATTATGAGATACATAAGACAGCTAAAATATCCTTCTATCCATTGAAGATACCTCTTCATCAAGTGTTTTCACATAGTGCCCGAGAAGATCCTTCCACTTACTAATTACCCGACATGTATTCTCAAAAAGTTCTCCTGAAACAAAATTGAAATTTAGCTTCTTTTTTTAACCATAGGGAATGGAGTAACATCCAACGAAAAAGAAATGATATAAGAGAAAGCAGACATTATTGATCTGGTACTATAAACAGGCTCGATCTTCTTCTTCTTCTTTTGAAGAATAAGAGGACGGGCTCAATCATTTAACTGGAACAAATTCCTATAACCTGAGGTGCACTACAGCCAAAAGATGGCCAGCATCGTTTATGCCTCCTAAACATTGTTCAGCTGTTGTTTTCTAGCAGCTAAGCAACATTTTGCAGGCAATTGCAGCAAAAGGCATAGCACATCAATAATTGATGTAGCATCTATGGAGTATAGACACTGCAATGACTGTGCAAAACATATAGTTGACTGCACTCAAAGGAACTTAATCAGATAGACTAAGCCTTTCACACTGTGCACCATGTGTTGCTTTATTCCCAGCCATCAATTTAAAAAAGACAAACAAAGCAAAGCTTTAAAGTGTGCTAACAATTCCAATCCCTATTTTACTTTTTCATGTGTTTGATGAATAATCACTTGAATGATATTAAGCTACTAAGATTTTCTCTAAAAAGGCTATTTTTAAGGTGGTATTACTAATGAAACGATCCAACCAATAAATCTAAACACTGGATGAATCTAAAGAAATCCAAGCATTGTCTCTCCTTACAGACATCGTCCAAACCAAGAACTTGATTCCAACAGCTGGTCGTCAAGAAACTGGAATTCGATGTCTCATTACCAACAATCACATGGCTACTTGGCAACGCAACACTCCAATAGGCAGCATGAGGAACAAGCCAACGAAGCTTGCATGGTCCTATTCCACAGGCTGTTAAAAGTTGCAAACAGCCTTCATGGAACTTTCACGAGTTTTTGTCAATATGCATAAGAGGCTTCAGTATAAGTCTAAGAAGCTGCGAATCTGGATGATTCTCCATGCAGGATGTTGGAGTATGTGGCTTCAGAGGAACAGGCTACTGTTTAATAATGAAGCTGCCTCAGTTGAGATTTGGTTGCACAATGTGGGCAACTTCTTGGCTTTTGGGGATGTATCTTGTTGGGGGAGGAAGTTTCTTGGAGTAAATTTCATTTGTTGTGGTTTCCTTCTTTTATTGGGTCTTTGGACAGCTTGTCTATTGGCTTTGCAGTTTTTCAATATCTCCATACCTTAATGAAAATCCTATCATTTCTCAAGAGAGGATACTAACCTACATAGTCCTCTTTTCCACAAGCTATGTGGCGATCAATGGATTTCCAATGCTTTGGTCCGCTACCTGCTTATATATATTTGGATTTACATGACAGAGACTACTTTGTTGGATGATATGATAGGGGGCTCTAATATTTTAGCATTGTAACTGTGTAGTTTTCTATCTGAATTCTCCTTTTCTTTCTTCAGAGTTCCTGGCTTTTCAGTTTTCATCTTTTGTCTAAAAATATTGTGAGCAAAAAAAAGTTTTACTGCAATGATCGGCTACAAATAGCAATCAAGGAATCCCAAAAAGGTGTCAATAGCAATTTTCAGCTCAGAAATTGAAAAGCTTCCAATATGTTGGACGACTCACAAATCAAATATCCAATTAAATTTGAGAGCAAAGCCCAATGCACATCATAAATTAGGGAAGGTATCATGATAACAATTTTGTATTTGTAAGAGAAACACATTGAACCAAAGCTTGCTCAATAGCTTCTTAGTAGCATCTTTGATATTAGAAACTACAGATGCCTTTAACCAACTCCACAAAACTATCTTTCTATGCATCGACATGTCCAGTAAAGCATATATGCAGCCAATATGAATATTATGGTCAATCAAATAAAGATGAGCTCTTTCATGTTTTCTAGTTAATTAAATAATGCATCCAAGTATAAACTGAAGAAACTAGACTTACTATTACTAGAGTAGGGAGCCCTTAATGCAAGTTTCATCACTGAAGAAAATAATGCACCTACACAATCTGCATATGATAAATTGTACGACAACCTGTATAAACCAAAGATTTTAGTCGTAAATAATAAAGGACATATACCAAAAAATTTGGTCGTTAATCAGAAAATGTATTGATTATTTATTGAAAAAAAGGTAGAAAAGTGAAAGATGGACGATTTCATGAAAGCAACCGACAAAAAAATTAAGACATTGGTCAAAGGATTACAATAAACTATGAGGCTAGTACAACTATGGAGTGAGGCTTCATAAAATTGTACACTTATGGAGTGAGGCTTCACAAAATTTTTATGAGGTTAAAACACCAAGCATCACTTAATCAGTAAGATTGACTTTTTGTTTATCTGTTTATCCCAATTTTTGCCCCTTACAAGTAAAATAGTCTGCTTGGATTTTTTTCACTTGTTAAAGCAGAAATGTTATCTACATTAGCATCAACCACATTCACACTAAGTACAATAAGACATGTTGGATATGATGACACCTCTAATAAGAGAGATAAATCTTCCGCTATTTTGAATTTACAGATTTTTGAATGGCTGGCTTAAAGACTACATCAATAGCCTAGGAACTTCAAAATGAAAATCCTTGGTAACTGAAATTAGGGACACCCGCTTGAATCAAAAACCCAATTTCATATGTTGAAGCAAAAGACACAACAGATAAAAATGAAGGCCATGTAGATATTATACTCCTGGAATAAGCGATGGGTATGTTGAGATAAAGGGCTGCACTTTGTATGGGAAAATGAATGGGGTCTACAGGGTCTGCTGATTTGGAATAGGTGTAATATATGTTTATAAATGTTCAGAAAATGTTGTCTTTTAGAATCTTGAACTTTTCCTTTTCTTCCTCTTTCTTCCATTTTCTTCATTTTCTCTTTGGAACAAAAGACTTGTACATTTTTTTCGATCTTCTTACATACAAAATTCTTCACCTTTTCTTTAAAAAAAATGTAAATCGTCTATATAACTGCCAACCAGATTAAAATGTGTTTCACTATTGTAATAGCATATGGCCTTGTTATGTGTGGTTAACCACAATAGAGGCATAAGAAAACACAGCAACTGACAAACAACAGATGAGTTCCATCAGCATCCCAAACCCGAAATGGAATAATGCAAAACAGCAAACCCATCCCTAATGAAATAGAGTTAATCTATCACATCATGAGGGATAGCAAGTTGGGAAGCATACAAGAAAAAATATATACTTGAGGGAATTCACTTCTAGGATAACGTGATCCTGATTCACCCCTGGAACTTCATCAACAGCCCTAAGAAAAGTTGCCTCCACCTAAAAAGATATGTTAGCAGAAACGCATGAAAACAATAATTCTCAACAACAAACTCCGTTTTTGGATCACCTCTTTCTCGAAATCAGCATCATCCGCATCAGGATCAACACTATCTGAGTCAGGCTGCAAATCTCCAGATGCTGGAAGTCTACTGAAACCTTGGTTGCATAAATCAGAATCAGCAGCATACACAGCACAGGAGAGTTCCTCTAGCTTTTCTGCAGGAATGGGTGCAATTGAGTGTCTCCATTCCTCCTCACGTGCACCATCAACAGGTGTCCAAACGTATCCAGAAATGCTAGACTATAGATACAAAGAAAACAGAAAAAAAACCTACGATCAACTATGAGAAAATTAATTTAAAAATGAATCATAAAGAGACAATGGCAAGATGACGAGAAGGTATCTTGATAAACAAGAAATAGCACGGACAAAGAAAACAAGGCAGTTTTTCCTAAGGCATGGCAGATGTTTCATGGGCTTACTGGCTGCAAGGACAAAAAGGCAGTTACTGAAAATTTGAAATTCCTCTTCTACCTTTCCATCCCCTGTTAAAGGAGCATTCGGCTACCTAGAAATTACCAGATTTTCAAATCCATTTCACTGTCCATGAACAAGATCTGGTTTGATGATTGGTATCTGACCTTTCTTGGGGTGGTGTTAAAGCTTACAGGCAATTAATCTGGAAGTTTTCTACAGTTTATGGCTCTTATGTAGTTATGGGTGATTGACTTGTTTTTTGTTTTACAGAGGTTTATTCACATCTTGTTTTAACTCACTCATTTTGTCTTCTACTCTTCTCTTATGAAGCTTTAATGATATGGGTATCATTAAAAGAGAAGGAAAATAGAAGTTGTTAATCAAAGTCTCCACTATCTCATAAAGAGAGGAAGGACAGAAACAAGTAGGATTCCTAGTCAAGTTTGAGTACATGAATCATAAGATACCTAGGAAATATAAAATGTAAATAGACTGCAATAATACTAATCACCTAATTCTGCTCTGACATAAGGATAACATAATAACTATATATCCTAACAGGTTTTGCCCAACCTTTTCTTCAACCAAAAAAAAAGAGAAGCTAAGATTGACAGGTGAGGTTGCAGGCACAACTATACTTTTGGTTGAAGGTTAAGTACAAGGTATAGACGCAAGACATGTGAAAAGTGTCATTTAGGAAAATAAGAACATATATCCAAGGTCAAGAAGAAATAAGGAGAAACTGAGAAAGTGCCTTCATAATTATAAGATAGTAAATGGAGCTCACAACCATCACGAATACCAATAAAAGCTAGAAAGGTATTGGAAAAAGGACAAAAACCAGTCATCCAGATATAGCATGAAATGTAAATAAGTCTAGAAAATTAGAAGCAATAAAAAATACATAGAAGTGTGGTAAATACCTCAGAGATGCCATTCTCAGATTCAACTTTAGCACTATCCAGCACACTGGTGATCGCTGTGCATTAAACATGTTTCAATGTGTCATTATAGATAGTAGATTTCAATAGCTACCCCAATAACTGGTGACAAGTAACTCATGAGAAGTTGTATAAATTTATATAAGAAAATCTAATAAACATTGTTCTAAAACAGCAGTTTATGATCAGCAAAAAAACGAAAATCAACAGAAAATAAGGATAACCAAAAACCAACAGGGACCTGACAGTATAAAACAGGACAAATTTTGCAATAGGAAGATCCAGAGATTGCTCCACCATCGTAAGTAACAGCATCACAGATCCAGCTCCTACAACAGCTTTGTATTCACCAGATCTTGACCCAGTGCTATAATACATATTAGTTGGCTAAGGTGCACCTAATACTTTCTCAGAAAGGAATATTGTAAATCAGTAAATTCAATTTAGATACCAATGCCAATGCGTCATTGTTTTACCTGAAATTCACCCCACCTTCCTCGTAAATAACTCTACATTCTTTTGAAATCAACCTGTTTCTATTTCTGTTCTAGGGTTTTATAATGTCAAGTTATTTACTCAGCTGCTCCAAGAAAAAGTTCAAGCTATTTACACTTTTCTGCCTTCAATTTTGTTTTCAAGTTGACATCATCAATTCCTTCAGGACAGGAGAAAATTTACTGAAAGTTCAAGTACCAAGTTAAAAAAGGATAGGTGATGCAGCAGTGCACATCCAATCAATGAATTTCCCCAGTTTGTGCAAGACATCCTGGGTTCAAACTTAGCTAGCAACCTGTGGTTGTGGGTTCTCACTAGGTTGGCTATCTTTAAAAAAAATACACAAGAGAGCACCAATGCGAAACTAAAATCAAATTAAGTTTCCAAGAAAGAGAGAGAAAGAGCACAAACAAAATAGAATACCATCACCCCCATGCCCCCACAAGGCAATGGAGCAACAAGAAAAAGAAAATGAACCAGAAAAAGACAAGACTACAAAATACACAAGAAACCTTCAACTGATCCCATCCCCTTCCAATCCATCGCACATGAAGACAGTCAACATTCCAAAACATGCCCAAACCCATCCACTTGAACACAGCCCTCAAAATACACTCAGCCACCATATCCATTTCCTCAAAATAGTCAGGTAATAATAATCACAACCTACATTGACCAAGACCCTCCACCTCTTCCATTCACGTGTATTACACCATTGACCGTGTGGAAAACACCAGACCCCTCCCCTCCCCCATATTAGTCTACCTCCAAAGCTTAGGCACTAAGCTTTCCACCCAGATAAAATCCTTTTGAGTTATCTCAATAACTTCATCCCAATCTTTCATTGCTAGTCCTCTAGCTTTAAAAGTAGTTCAAAACTTCCAAGTACTTGAGACCAAAAAGGCATTTTCATTTTTTGCACTCAACTCTATTGCACACTTCTTCGCCTTCTTCCATTGATATGCATTACAGCATTGACTGGGAGAAAAACACCAAGCTCCTTCACTCCCCAATGTTAGTCTACCTCCAAAGCTTAAGCACCAAGCTTTCCACCCAGATAAAATCCCTTTGAGTTATCTCAATAACTTCGTCCCAATCCTTCATTGCTAGTCCTTTAGCTTTCAAAAATAGTTCAAAACTTTTAAGTAGTGACCAAAAAGGCATTTTATTTTTTCACACTCAACTCCATTGCACACTTCTTCGCCCTCTCATCTTCCATGTTGATGCCAATGATCGAGCATTTATTGAAAATAATTTGAACCCCATCAGCATCTCGAAGCAGATGCATCAGAAAGAAAGCTCTTTGAACTTTTGTAATCCTCAGCCACAGAATAACAATGTCATATACCATAATGAACGATCATTGTCCTGGAATAAAACAAGAGGGTTTTCGTGACCTCTGACAACTAGATTCACCTATCAATTTTGGTAAGCATCAAAGTGTCCAATAGTTTAACTGAAGATGGACGTGCAATAACAATTGTTTAAATTAATGGCTTTATATGCAAATACTCCACCACCATTGAAATCTCTTTATTATAGGACAAATAATATTTACACTTTTAGGCAATTGATTCTTTTGCTTATACTTTATAGCACGTATCTCGTAGTTCCAAGCCCCAAACAAGTGGAGCACACCCTTGGATTTGATGGACATATTGATATAGTCCAGGAACCAATTTAGTGACAAACTGGCAAAGGTTGCCTTCTTGTGAAAAATTGTGGTATAATAGATATCAAATTTAATAAGTGACAATGGCCAAGACTCAAGACTCAGTGAAGTCCTAACGTAGATCAAGAAATTAATCAAATTGCATATTAGAGAACATCCTTAATCTAACTAACCAGCCGATTTGAAGTCTACCAGCACAGCACACTTTGGCCCAATTCAGGGGCTGATTTCTAGTAGTAGGCATAAGAAATATATTAAAAAACATAAAAGAAATAAGAGTATAATTTCCATTAATGTAAGGAATTATGACAAACTTAATCCTTCCCTTCATATAAAGATTATATTTTCCCTTTTCCCTTCATAATAAAGATTTTATATGTAAGAGTTCCTTAGCTAGGAGTAAATTCTGCACATTATCTTGAGATTATAATATGTCAATGAGTCAAATGACAAGCAAAGATATTTACATGTGCTTTCCACAACTGCAATGTTGGCATCAGCATACTCAAGCTCCTCATCACTGTCTGGCTTAGATGGCTGAGGACATAAAGATACCATGGAATAAGCAGGAACAACAGATTGCTGTCCAACAATAACCTGGTTGAACATGAATGTGAGATTCACTGCAACAAAACCTAAAAAATTAACATTTACATAAAATATTCATAAACAGCTAACAGTAGAAAATAATCAACCAAGATAATATTGTTAAATGCGGAGAATGAAAAGATAAAATTAATCATGGATTTCTAATCATAAGATATTTTTAAAGAATATCAATCACCATGAAATCCAATTGGGAATATGAAATAAGACAGTAACAAGACATAAAGCAAACACTACGATTCAACAAAGAGTAAGGCACTATTGCTACTTGTGAGTTATATAGCTAAATCTACAATGATAAACAAAGTCCTGTTATTAAATAAAATTGTAGTGGCAGTACAAGCAAATAAGCTTTTGCCTCCCTGCTCAATGATGATGGTAAAGCCACAAAGCAAGTAGTCCACAATCAAGCAACAGCCGACCTACACATGGAATATCTACTACTAAAATACCACATGGCAACAGAATGTGCTTTTTGGCTTAGTATGTCCAATTTACAGCATTTTTTATTTACCATTGAAAATGGCATCAGGACAGAGGGATTCCAACAAATGTTGTCGGCGTATTTGCGTGTTCTGTCGATGTTTGAGATCATGATGCTACCTAGTCCAAAAGATATAATAACTCTTCACAAAGTATGTTTTCATTTTCAGCTAATATCATCCAACTGTCAGTGAGAGAATATTTTTACACTAAAATTATTTGTGCATTTTGGCTTTTACTAATGTTTGTGGTACTGACACTGAGAGGCTCTCTAGAAAACCACAACCTATAGCAAAAATGACAAGGTTATTTACCTATTTGAAGTGAAAGGGCTTTTTGTATGGTGTATAACCAAATTTGTTTCAAATAACCATATAAAAAAAACAAACTGTAAATAAAATTTATTTTAATTCTCCAAAGGCTAATAAGGATATATGCCCTACATAATGAAGAGGAAAAAACTTAATAACTGTCTGTAAAAGAAGTTATTGCAAGGAAATGATGCAATCAGAATGAGGCAAAACATTTTATACTCTAAAGTATTTCAATGAATAATATCAATCATTCTCTGCAATTACACTAGCCTATCAGAGAAGAAAGCAAAAAGATATTACCTTATATGACAATACCACACCAGGATCAAGTACTGCCCCAGACTTCAGATGAGCACCATCACAGATTATAGCGTAACTTAATTTGCAGTTATCTTCTATAGTAACATTATCCCATAAGTAGCAGCCTTTAATTGATACATTATGTCCAATAATACAACCTTGACCAATAACTGAACTTAATATTGTTGTGTTGTCACCTACAACTGTGCCTCTACCAATAACAGAAAAGGCACCAACTTTTGCTGAATGTGATTGTCTCACATCTGAAATCAAACATACAACTAATTAAGAACAGAAAAGGAATGATATAAATAGCATAATCACACATGCGAAGAGAATCAACAATAAATAAATCTATTTCTCTACTTAAAATTTAAAAATCTAGGTCATGAGAATCTTTTTTTCGTTCAACCAAGTTCAAGAGCTAATACGACAACAAATATTGTCAGAATTTGTGGTGATTCCCAGCTTACAGGACTTTGAAAGGACAGAATCTTGCCAAGAATGATTAAACCAAGAGGGCAAAAAAAACCGATGCTAAATGAACAATATATCAAAAACAACACTACCATAGAGCAGGATATAAGAATTAAGAATTTGATCCAAAACTATAAAAAACATATTAATATTAGTGATTTCAGAAACAAACAATTTAACACAAATAAATCTTAGAGGTTGACCTCACTTGGAATTGAAAATGAACCACTATTGTCCATGCTGTCATATCAGCTGTCAATGAAACCAGATACACGAAATCAGTAACTTATTTAGTTCTTAACTTACCTGGCTCTTTGTAAATCCCCTGTCTTTCAAGCATAGTATGTGGGCAATTCTCAGAAAATTGAACACTCGGAACAAGAGGATACGTCCATCTTTGAATTATATCTTTGCTGACAGTATCATAGCTCCTGAAATTATCCACTCTCGCAGCATAACTAGATGAAATTTCATGTGTGAAAATTTTATATTCCATAATCTGAAACAAATATTGACAGCATAAGTATTCATCCGATAAATATGATTTAAATGAAGAAAATACAAATAATAAGGAACTAAGCTGAATACACTGAAACTAGTTACCAAACAAGAGGCCATCATATGATGTAAAAGAGAGAACAAAAATAAATTACCATCCACTTA
Source organism: Posidonia australis (assembly GCA_024699735.1). Lineage (NCBI taxonomy): Eukaryota > Viridiplantae > Streptophyta > Magnoliopsida > Alismatales > Posidoniaceae > Posidonia > Posidonia australis. The sequence continues at coordinate 8,085 of JAMKQA010034082.1, read as the reverse complement.
GTTGTCATTCCATTATTACATTAGCCCAAGTGACTTAAATGTAATGCTAAGATTGTGATTCAGTACAATATAAAACGTACTGCTGAAAAAAATAAGAGAGAAAATGAGAAGACAATATATCAATAAGAAAATGAACGAGAAAAGGCTGGGAGTGTTGTAACCAGGAAGATCAAAGGGTTGACTAATTAGACATCACGTACGCACATGCTCTCTTCCTTAACGTGATTCTCTACAGCGAACCTATCTATTTTAGTTTCTCACTATTTGCTTCGTGATTTTAGAGAGTATTCTATATTATACTATATTGCAGTAATTTCTAAGGAATTTCACAAGGAACCATGTACGTCAAGGTACAAATGAGCTTCTATATTAGCTTATAGTGGTATCATAAACAAGCCTCTTTACTTTCTTTTTTTAATGAAAAGAGTGTGACAGAAGATAGCTTGCCAAGCTGATACTTGACCTGTTGTATTTTTTTGGTATGGCAGAAAATTCCTAATTTGAAGAATGGATTATTTAGTTGACTATGTAGGGCCAGAACATGGCTTTGCCAGGTCTACAGCAAAAAAGCCCCTTGTTTAAAAGTACTGAACTTCCATCTCGACTCTTCCCAACAAACTTCAACTAAAACTTAGCAAAGCTTAAATATCTTCCATCACAACTCTTCCTTGATTGAATTTCAACCACTACTGAACGAAGTTTCAAACCTAAAGTAGAATTCTGCAATAGAAATCTGCTATTGCCAGCATATAAAAATTAAGGACCATTTCCTCAAATAATACCTTGTTAGCATTTCTCTTTGCACATTCAACATGCTTCTCTTTTCCTTTTCTTTTTTGTTAATTTAACAGTACTTTTTGCTTTCGACCATTTAAAGGTGGACCACTCTTAGTTATACCTACTAGTGAGAAACACGTGTAAAAACAAAAACAAAAACTAATAATTTTAAAAATAAATTTAAAAACTTAATATTATAGGAATAATTGAGATGTGCGGTAAAAGGAAAAAAGAGTAACATTTTTTATAATTTGGAGAAATCATGAACATTTCATAATAATGTTATTATATAGATAATATTTTCAACTTGTAAAATGGTGTCATGTTTATTGTTTATTAAGAATGAGATCATGGTTTTAAAACATATATGAAATGTATTTGTATTAGAGGCGAAAACATATTGGATATGGTATGGATATACATGTTACTATATCCGTATCAGTCTTCGAACATGGAGATGGAGATACAACATCCAGATATGAAAGATGCACATCCATATTCTCAAAAAATGGATACAATTACAAATATAATACAGATATTTGAATATCAGATACAGATAATAAAACTGGATACGCATATCTTATGATACCAATATTGATACCGATAAAAAAAATTTATGTCTAATGCTTGAAACATGTGTAAGTGCATATACAACCACTTAAAAAAAACAAGAGGGAAGAGAAAACAAAAAATGATTAAGGCTCATAAAATTGTCTAAGGCTCTAACCCATGTTTTTTTTGAAATAAATAAACATTTAAAAAAAAAGTGGGAAGAGAAAAGAGTTTTTTTTGGAAAGAGAAAAACCTAAAAAATGTAGGAAGAGAAAAGAGGGGGAAGTGGGTTAAAGGAAGAATGAAACTTATTTTTGAAATTTGAAAAGAAGGGGGAAAGTTTGAATAGCAAACCAATCTTTCCCAAGTAAATATATTTTTTGAAAAGTTATGATTTTTTTTTTCATTACTAAAATTTAAACTAAAACAATAAATAGATCAAATAAAAATGAATTTGAATAAATCAATAAACCAATCAAATAGAAACCAACATGTCCCATGTACTTTTTAAGAAGTTATGACAATGATTATCATTATTATTGTTAAAGTAAATAGATTTTCATATGGATCTTTGTGTTATCCATTTATCATGTTTCTTATATGTTAAATATGTATTCTCCTATACATAGGAGATCATAATCCTTTGTTATGTGCAATACATGATCCTCTTTCCACTTAACATAGTATTGGTATTAGAGTATAGGTTCAAGAAAAACCTTAAACCTAACACACCCTCATTTGACAACCGTTGCTAATACTATAGCAGTTGTCAGAAATACTATAGCATAAAATACTATACCATCACCGAGGATACTATAGCGACTCGTTGAAATCACTGTAGCATTGCCAGAAGATTGTAGCATCGTCGGAAATACTACAATGGCTAGTCAGAATCACTATAGCAGTCACTGAAAACACTATAGTAGATTCCATCAAGCCTTGTAGACCCAATCTCGTCACCCTTAGTCACCGTTAGGCATAGATCTAGCCATCATCGAGCCCTGATATGGGATTCTACACTGTCGACAGGCCTTTCTATGGCCTCCTCCACTTGTGTCCGATGTCCATGCCTTATTTGGATTGATTTATGACTATACATGTTGCAACAACCCCTAGACTACGTGTAGGATCTCCCTTATGGTCCTACCTAGGACTAAGGGTGTACATTGATCGAGTTAGGTAGGATTAAGGATGAACCCACAACTCAACTCAAATTGTTTGAATTAGATAATTTTAGATCCATACCTAACCCAACTTCAGTCAAAACTCAACCGAACCCACAATTGAGTTGGATCGATTCTCAAGTTTTATGTGTAATTCTTAAGAATTAGAGATTACATTTATAACATATTGGATAAAAATATATAACACTAATAACAAACATAAAATGATGAACAATCTGATTATATTGTAAACAAAGACATGATTTACTAGTATTTCTTGAATAATATAAATTATTATTTTAAAGTTTATAAATAATTTATAACAAAATGCAATAAGAAGAGAAGGAGAAGACAAGATCAGAAAATAGAGTGGGGAGAGATTAAAAGATGTCGAGATGGAGTGGATGGTAAATGGGTAAGAAAAGATTGCGTGAAAAGAATAAAAGATAGAGTTTTAAATAGAAGATATTAGGGTTTTATAAATAATTAATTATATATATAATATGTATTTATAAATATAAATAATTAATTATATATATACCTTTAAGTTTTGGGTCAAATCCATAACCTATCCTTGAAACCCATACCTAACTTAGAAAGTTCAAGTTTGAGATTTTTTAAGTCATACCCAACTTATGATACAAAAAATCCAACTTAACCCAACCCAACCCACATAAGTCAAGTTGGTTTGGTTTTCTGGTAAACCGGACCCATGTACACACCTCTACCTAGGACTACTGCTGTCCTATATTCAGTATTTATGGGTTATTGTTATGTAACTAATTCTACTTTGAAATGATTACTTAGTCTTTGATCATCTTCATGGAACTTATCTGAAGTTTGCCAATCCTCTCCTATTAGATTGGTTACTGTCATCTTTTTAATGATTATCCATTGATTGTACCAAAAACAATACCTTATAACCAACATGATTGACTACTGTTGTTTTCTACGTACTTTATGACCAATGTGCTTGGCTATAGTTGTTGTCTCCCTACCTACCTTATGATCAATATGATTGACTATCGTTGTTGTCTATCTGCCTATTATTGCTACCACTACTATAACATCGACTACTGTTGCTACTACTACTACTACTTTCAATCCTTACAAGTTATGTAATTCTTTGTTAATAACACAAAGAATCATTATACAACAAGTTATGCATGTTAGATGCTCAAGTTTGAAGAGTGTTAAGAGTAAATGAATTCTTATATGGATATTTGTGTTATCCATTTATTAAGTTCATTATAGGTTAAATATGCATTCTCCTATACGTTGAGAGATTATAATCCTTTGTTATGATTATGCAATATATGATTGTTTTCTTCCTTAACAATTATTATATAGTTTTTCTGACATAAAATGTATTATTAAATAAATAAAAATAAACTCTAAAAAATCAAAAACAATTTTGAATAAATCGATAAATTAATTAACGAGGAAACCATTAGATCAAGTGTATGTTTATGGTACCAAAAATTTTGATGAGTACCAAAAACTTTTAATATTGACTGTTCATCTAAGCATAAGCATAGTGAAATTTATAAATGTAAATAAACAATTATAACTACCAATAAGTAGTTACAACTCTATAAGATAACTCCATAAGTACCATAGAATCTTCCTTAAATCAATGTGTGCTACAACATTGTTTTTGGAAAGGTATGATACATAAAAAAATAATTTAAAATTTCAAAACAAAATCTAATCTAATATGAAAAAAGACGGAGCACTCTCATCGCTCCATAGAAAATCCCTCTCTGTTTAGTTCATAGGATGACGTCAAATGTACTGTTAAATAAATAAAAAAAACTCAAACAAAATAATCAACAAATGAATTTGAATAAATCAATAACTTAATTAAATGAAGAAAAAAAAGACATAATTTAAAATTTAAAAAATATATATAATCTACTCCTAAAAAGCCACAAAACTCTCTTGTTGCTCCATGAAAAGCCCTCTCTGCTTAGTTCGTAGGGTTTGTTTGCTGTATGTGAAAAATTCCAACGAGATTGTACAGTCCAGAAAAGAATCTACAATATCACATAATACCACAATTAACAACTGTTATCTAAAGGCTATGTCAGAATATCAAAACTAAAGTATATTATATAATGAAAATATATATGGAAGACTGAGACATTATATATTTTTATAACTTAATGTCTGAGGAAAAGAATCTGGCTTTCTCTCATTCAGTAAGGTAGCATCGCTGTATCAGACACAAGGCACGACTCTCTAATTTCTCCATCTCTGTTTCTTCTCTATGTTGCTCAACCGGGTAGTGAACTTTTACATGTAATCCAAATATTATTATTTAAGAACACAGAAGCCTTTATATTTAATACTTTTTTCAAAAGAGCACCTCTCATAGAAGTATTTTTTTTTAAATCACCATGATCAAAGAAGCATGTGCAATATATATTAATATACGTGCTACAATGGTAAAAATGATAAGAAGAACATGTATGCACAAGGTTTACCATGTTGATTATTCAAGACTGAACCAATATATGAAGTATGTCAAACTGATCTCTACTCGTCACAAAGAAACCAGATAAACAGAATTGTCACTGTACTCTTGAAATACCAAAAGGTCATCACAAGTGAGTTTAAGTAAAAAAGTCATTGACCCCACAATTTATCAGAACCCAAGGAAAAGACAAGTAAATCTTTGAGGACAGGTGACTATAAGCAGAATGGCCTTACATCATCAACAAGTAATCCCTTGACAAAATGACGGCGAAGATGTTGATAGTCAAAGTTGTCGAATAAAATACTAAGAACTTTCTCAGAGCAGATATCTATATAACAATCCTGCAGAACAATATACCTGTGAGTAAAAGTAACTTCAACCACACTATGGTTTCTTGCAAACAAAAGGATAACAGGATGTGTAAACATCTAATATTGCTTTAACCATATAACATAAGCAATACCATTTTTTTTAAGAAAAGATGTGCTGAACTCATATTGTTAGCGAATCATCCAGAAGGATAAGAAACAAATAGACGTAAGACAAAACAAAAAATAAACAAACTAAGCTATAAAGTGTTAAACAGGCATGAAAGATTCCAGGAAATCAACTCCCAAACCCAAAGAGCACCAGAGCTTGCTCCATTTCTAGGTCTCATGGAAAATATCATTTTCTTTAGCACTTTCAGATCAGAAAAGAGAGGCATCGTGTGCTAGCCAAATACTCCAGCAGGTGGCACGTCTTTCCTTTTCTCCCAGTTGTGATTCAGGTTTTCAAAGAAATGACCAGAATCTCAAACTGATTGAGTAGCGCTCCTTGACATTGTGCCACCAGCCTGTTCCAAATATGGATCACCACTTCACAGGAAAGAACAAGTGTTCAGAGTCCTTGTCATCTTCATCACAAAGCTCTCTGGATACCATAGTTAAGCCATTTCTTTAGCCTAACCTTTGATGACTAGACAATGGCGGAAGAACAATTACATGAAGCATTTGAGCTTAAGAGGTCTCTTGGCCGTCCAAATTGACTAGCAATCAACCCATCTCATCACCCCAGCTTGCTGAAGAACCATGGCAGCCAAAGTTCTGTATTTGATGGAGGTTGAAATTATGGTCTTCCCCATCCAGAGGCCTCGGTCGTCCAGCAAAGCATTGGAGTTTATTATTTGTAAGCAATATAGTTCAGACAAAATTGCAACAGCTTTCCATATGAAGATGTTAAAGAAGCTCAAAGTTTAATTTTCTTTTTCATTAGGCAAACTTTTCCAATTTCACACAGAAGTAGAGTTGATCACTCAACTGCACTAGCTTATATTATATTTGTCATACCAGTGTAACCAACAAGGAAGAATGCGATGTAAAGACTAAATAGTTTAGTTCCATGCTTCTTGCCCTCTTCAAGTAACCAGGGCCAATAAAGGCCTGTATCTATACTCAACTCTATGGATATGTCTTGAGCATTGATACAAACAACAATTTAAAGAACTGGCTCATTATAAGAGTTCATTCAGAAACAAACCAGACAGAAGATTAATGCTTGAAATAGAAAATGAAGGTCATCGAATGAAACAATTCAACCTCATAAGATGCCACCCCAGGGATTAATGAGAGAGGATGAAGAGATCACCAAGCCTTTTTTTGCAACAAGTTGGGTCATACATCTGCTTGGATGAGTTTGTATATGCTGAGAAATCATGCACATGACACAAGCAGAAACACAACCACAAAAAGAAACAAGAAAACAAAAACAAACACAAGCATATAGGATTTCAAGTAGCATTGAATCATGTGTGTTGTGGGAGCTATGGGAAATTAGATTCTCGTAGAAATCACAGTGTCAACTTGAAACCAAAAGCAACCAAGGAGAAGCTTGGTTATGCACAAATCTTCTATCCTGAGTGTTGTCTCCAACACTACCTAGACCATACATTTGGCAGATGAGTACATGTTCTTCCATCCTTATAGAAGTGTTTGTGCTTCCTAGGCTAACATTATTGAATTGCAGAATAGTTTTAATGATTTAATGAATGTTAACACCTTTATATGTATAGAGACTCTTGATTCAGAAAGGGGACGGTAAATTTATTATGCTCCCCAGTTCGAGATGAATACAAAAACGACAATATTGAATTGCAGAATTGTTTCACTGATTTAATGAATATTTATGCCTTCATATGTCTAGAATCTCTTGTATCAAAAAGGGGGTGGTAAGCTTACTACATTCTCCAATTTGAGATGAATACAAAAAGGAATGGATGTCGTTTTGTACTTGTATTACCTTTTTATAACAAACAATTAGCTGAAAAAATAAATTCATTGTGCATGCAAGTTCACTCATGCTCATAGTTGAAGAGAAATTTACGATTCTAATTGACTTTCTCTAATTCATAATGCACACAATCTTTAAATTTTGGAACAAAATCAACATATTAGGCATGTCTACACAAGGGTAGTATGTATCTAGTTTGAATTACAATCCATTGTGTTTGTTGTCTTTCTAAATCCCAGTTGTGAGACAACTGTGTAGATAATGACTTGAATATGTTCTGATAAATAAATAAATAAATAATCAGTTTTATATGCCCTGTTCTAAGTCGCGGGACTCCACCCACATCTCCTGATCGCTGGAAGACAGCCTCCGCTCCTGCGAAGGAACCGCACGCCTGCTCCGGAACTACGCACCTCCCCCGGAACCTCGTGCCTCCTCCCCAGCGTCGCTCCTGCTCCGAAGGGTCGCGGAAGGAACTGCGCGCCTTCCCCAGAACCGCGCGCCTCCCCCAGAACTGCGCGCCTCTCCCCCAGCGTCGCTCCTGCTCCGATGGGTCGCGGAAGGAACCGCGCGCCTCCCCCAGAACTGCGCGACGTCTCCCCTGCCGTCGCGCCTCCCCCAGAACCACGCGAGCATCTCCCCTGCCGTCTCGACTGCCCGGAACCACGCACACTTCTCCTCTGCCGTCGCGCCTGCTCCCAGCTGCGCCTCTCTTCCCTGCCGTCGTGTCTGCTCCGTGCGTGGATGTATCCGCACATCTGCACCTCTTCTTCCTCCTCCAAATGCTATATAAGGAGGAGGAGGGTCTGTGTTTTAGTACGGTAGAAAAGAGAGAAGACAGTGATT
>JAMKQA010034081.1:0-33106 GCA_024699735.1 Posidonia australis | reverse complement strand
ATAAAATCAAAGAATTTAATTAAAACCACAAAAAACCTAAGTTAAATAAACTTTAAAATCCCAAACCCTAAAACACAAAAACCCTAAAAGAAAAACAATAATCCTAAAAAACTTAATCTAAAACCAAGAAATTAAAACCTAAATTAAAATCACAAAATCAAAATCATAAACCTAATTAAAAACCAAAAATCAAAACCTAAAACAAAACCAAAACCCTAAAACCTAAAACCTAAAACAAACCAAAAAAAAAAAAACAAACAAAACAAAGCCCAAAATCTGGCTCGTTCAGCCCAAACCACATTTCATTTAAAACATAGGAAACAGAAAAATAAAGTTACAGTGCTTCATCCTCCCCGCAACCAACTGACCCATCTCCCTCCTTCCTAATGAGCTAGCCAACTGCCAGCCACGATCACCAGCAACCTCCCATCTGCCACCTCCTTTTAAAGCCCAAAAAAACCGATGGAGAGGAAGGAAGGACCCGGAGGAGAAACTGAGAGGGCCTCGCTGGAGAAAAGAGAAGAGAGAGCCTGAGACCACTCGATTGGAGTCCAGAAAATTTGACAATTCTCCCCATCGTGAGAGCATCTTCTCTAACCCGTTGGCCACCTCAGAATCACCCTTGAACCGATGCAACCAGAGTAGCCACTGGAGAAGTGCCGCCGTCGAGCTCCGCTGGGAGGGACAACAGCTGCCAACCAGATACTCCTCTTCCCACCCTTTCAATTCTAAGCATGCTCCTTAGGTCCATGAGACTTCCCTTAGCTTTTTATACGAGTTTAGCCAAAGTGAGCCACCCTACCACTAGTCTCTCTCATCTTCGGTGGTGGGTTCACCACCATTGGGAGGCCATTGGCCTCTTGGGGCAGGGGAGGCCCTTGGGGCCTTTCCTCTCTCTTTCACCTCCTCCTCTCTGAGCCTCGTCACTTAGAAGAGGCTTCTTGGCCTTCCTGTGGCCAAATGACCGCCACCGTCGCCGCTGCTCTGCCAACCGCTGTCTCACCGGAGCCCGCGACGAGGGGGCACCCCAAGCAGTGCCAATATCTCCCATGACTCCCTAGAGCATCGCCGAGACGCCGTGGACCTCCTCAGCATGTCATGCCTCCTCCACAGCCACCGAAGCTCCGCCCTCACTGCTGCAACTCCCCACCGCCGACGTAGGAGATGAGGGGAATGCTCCGGACCACCCTGGTCCATGCCGATGCTTCCCAGAGCCTCTCTTGACTCTCCGGGTCCTCGTCGCGCCGCTCCAACCACTGTGTCGCCATCAGCATCCCCACCGTCGTCTTCCTTAGCGTCGGTCAACTCCTCGTCAGAGCCAGAGGTGGGGGGAGAACCTCTGGCCTCCCCAGTCTCTTCAGACGCTTCGGAGATACCCACCGTGCCTCCCTCTAGCCTCCTCAACCATCTCTGGAGCCATCCAGTCGTCATGCTGCCGTAGGGTCATCGTTAGAAGTCCTGCCGAAGTGGGAACACCGGCTGTCCACTGGTGATCTTCTAAGGGTTGGGTTTTTGATCCAGGCTCCTTAGTTTTAAATTTTTGCATTTAAGTCCTTTTTCCATTACATTTGAGTCATTTTATTTGTGTTTAAGTCCCTGTCGGTTTAAATAATCTTTTGTTTCTTTTATTACTCTTGTAAATATTGCATTCTTTACCTTGTTGCGTTTTAATTTCACTTTTAACCTTGTAAATGTTTGTTTCTTCATATTTAGACCCCTGTATTCATGTTTTCTTTATAATTAAGTCCTAATATTTTGCACTAAGCCCCTAGAGTTTTTAAAAATGAGTTCTTCTTTGAAAATTTGCACACTGACCCTAAGAAACTTCATCATCATAAAAGTCCAGCTTTCATCACATTTAAGCCATGTAAATTTGCTTGCAGCCCCTTGGGTTCTTAACAAACAATCCTAGGAAATTTTCATCTAGACCCTTTTTCTTACTCTTATGTCCTTTTTCACTACATCTAGGTCCAGAATTCATTTTTTTCATTACTCTTGGGCCCTTTTATTACAATTAGGTCCAGAATTCATGTTTTTTGAGTTGTACCTAAGTCCCTGTGTTCATGTTTTGTTACACTTAAGTCCTAACTACTTATTTCTTTGCATTTTAACCTAGAACCTAGATTTTCTTGCATTCTAGGCCTTAGGGAAATTGTTTCTTTTGCGCATGGGTCCCTAGAAACTTGTTTTTATTGCATTTAGGTCCTATCCTCTTGCAGGTAGGCCCTTATACTTCCTATATTTTCCTTAAAAAAACTAGGTGGCGACTCCTTTTCTTTCTATTTTTATCTTATCCAACGCCTTCGCCATCTTGGCATGGTTGTGGCCTCCTCCCTCTAGCGTGACCCCGTGCTGAATCCCTGGGCTGGGCATGGTCACAGTCGGTAAACAGAGAAAAAGGAGAGGGAGAATAGTGACTCAAAAACAAAGATGAAATGAAAAAAAAAGGGATGAACTATGAAAAGGGAGGGCTGTTGAGACCTACCATGTTTATAGTTGTTGGAACTGTCGCTATGTCCTCCTTTGACGTCAAGCACATGCATCAAACCCTCACGGAGAACTGCCTCTCCTTGCTCACACTTGCCCAAGCCTCGCCATCCATACACCAGAGCTCTGAGCCCTAGCTATCATTCAAATGGTGGAAGAGAGGGAGCAAGTGAATAAATGTTGAAAAGAAAGGGAGGAATGGTTTCATTGGAAATGGGGCTATTGGTTTTAAATGACAGAAATTTATTTTGACTTATGTCCCAACCAAGTGAATGAAATGGATTTTTGAAAAAATGTTGAAGGTCAATTGCCACATCAAGCAGCTAGTGACAATAGTTATAACTTGTGATAGGGCCCACAGAATTGTAAAAAATTTCCAGCATTTCGTGGCAATAATCTCACCAACTTTGGACAAAAGCACAAACTTTCTGGGAAAACTACAAATTAACCATGGGAACCTGCAATTTTTGGTCAATGCCCCTACAAGCTCCACGCATTATTTTCCTAAAGAGATGGTACTACAAGATACTTAGTCAATTTTGCAAAATTACATATAGGACCCTAGCACCATCAGAAAACAGGAATTGCCTCGCATGGAAAACAAAACTTCAAATGATGACTCTTGATGGTATAGATTAGCCTCCCAGGTGTCTCACTTGATTACATGTGCCCCAAGAAATCCAGTGGCGTGTAGCATCGTGTAGATTTACAGAAAAGCCCTTGAAATTTTGTTCTCCCACAAAATTTCAACACAACCTTTTTGAGATGCAAAAATGCCTTTTGACACTTGGCCAGACCACAAGTTCCCCAAAAGAGGCAATGGAAGGGCTCAAAGAGGCAACTCCCTACAAAAATTACAAAAAGGTCCCTATAGTTTCCTAAAATTACACATATGCCCTTGACATTTGTAGGACATAAATTTGCCAAACTTCTATTATATCCATCAGAAATACAGAGATGTTCCTTCAGCTCCCAGTGAGACTGCAAACACAATCGAGACAAGTTGTTAATAGCAACATGGGGAAAATTGCAGTAATACTCCTATCTTCATGCAAAGTAGCATTTCATGCTGAATCTGTTAAATACCCCTTCAACATTTCGTGCACCTTCAGTTATGCTTGAGACTGTCACTGAAATCCCTCTCTGACAGGTCCAGCCGGATTAGCCCACTACAAAGGTTCAGCCCCTTCGACTTGGAATTGTAGATATACCCTAGAAATTGCTGTGATTACAAGTAGACCCCCAAAGATGAGGCCTAACCTAGCAGATCCAGCATCACATTGCAGCATAGTGATAGTAGTCCTCTATCAAACAGTAGCCCTACATTCGGCTCAGTAGCTTTCCCTTGGGATGGGAACCATAGCCTTCTGGCTAGGTAGGTCCCTTTTCCAACTCCTATCTTATCCTTTCTCGACTGGCAAGTCTGATATCTTGTCATTTTTTATTCTTTGGTTGGTAAGTCTGAAACTTACCACTTTTTTCCTTTTCTTCAGTCGGTAAGTCCAAAACTTATTACTTTTTCTCTTTCTTCGGTTGGTAAGTTTGAAACTTACCAAATTTTTTTTCCGTTTCTTTGGTCAATAAGTCCAAAGCTTACAACTTCTTTTTCCTTTTCTTCGGTTGATAAGTTCAAAACTTACCAATTTTTTCCTTTTCTTCGATCAGTAAGTCCAAAACTTACCACTGTTTCTCTTTCTTCAATCAATAAGTTCGAAACTTATCACTTTTTCTCTTTCTTTGGATGGTAAGTCTGAAAGTCTATTTTTTTCCTTTTCTTCGATCGGCAACTGCAAAACTTACCAATTGTTTTCCTTTTCTTCTATCGGTAAGTCTGAAACTTATCACTTTTTCTCTTTCTTCAGTCGATAAGTCCAAAACTTACCACTTTTTCTTTTTTTCCTGTCGGTAAGTTTGAAACTTACCACTTTTTCTTTTTCTTCAGTGGGTAAGTCCAAAATTTACTAGTTTTTCTCTTTCTTCGGTCCATAAGTTTGAAACTTATCACTTTTTCTTTGTCTTCAGTCGATAAGTCCGAAACTTACCACTTTTTCTCTTTCTTCGGTCGGTAAGTCTGAAACTTACCACTTTTTTCTTTTCTTCGGTCTATAAGTCCGAAACTTACCACTTTTTCTCCTTCTTCGATTGATAAGTCCGAAGCATTCCTCTTTTTCCTTTTCTTCGGTCGGTAAGTCCGAACTTACCACTTTTTCTTTTTCTTCCATCGGTAAGTTCGAAACATATCATTATTTCTCTTTCTTCGGTCAATGAGTCCAAAACTTACATCTTTTTCTCTTTCTTTGGTTGGTAAGTTTGAAACTTACCACTTTTCCCTTTCTTCAGTCTGTAAGTCCGAAACTTACTACTTTTTTCTCTTTCTTTAGTTAGTAAGTCCTAAACTTACCACTTTTTCCTTTTCTTCAGTCGATAAGTCTAAAACTTATCACTTTTTCTCTTTTGTCAATTGGTAAGTCCAAAACTTGCCATATCACTCGGTCAATAAGTCCGAATCTTGCCATATCTCTTGCTCAATAAGTTCGAAACTTGCCATATCTCTCGGTTGATAAGCCTAAAACTTGCCATATCACTTGATTTGTAAGTTTGAAACTTATCATATCCCTCTATTGATAAGTCTAAAACTTGGCATATCCCTCAATTGATAAATCCGAAATTTGCCATATCACTTAGTCGGTAAGTCCAAAACATATCATATCTCTCGCTTGGTAAGTTTGAAACTTATCATACCTCTCTATCGGTAAGTTTGAATCTTGCCATATCTCTCAATTAATAAGTCCGAAACTTACCATATGTGTCAGTTGGTAAGTCCAAAACTTGCCACATCTCTCGATCAATAAGTTTGAAAGTTGCCATGTCTCTCGGTCAGTAAATCTGAAACATGTCATATCCCTTAGTCAGTAAGTCCGAAACATATCACATTCGTTTCGATCAGTAAGTTCGAAGCTCACCACATTCTTTATTCTTCGGTTTGTAAGTTCAAAACTTACCATATTCTTTTTCTGTTGGTTAGTAGGCCTGTAACTTACTACATTCTTCGGTCGACAAGATAGAAGTCTGATAGTGCCCTTTCCCTTCCCCCTCAAGCTAGTTTCCCAAACTACCAGGATGACATCCGTTATTTCTTCGTTCAGTAAGTTTCTCTACTTACCATACCTCTCTCTTTTTTCCTCCTTTAGGCTAATAACCCAAATTATTCGGATGACACCATCGCCTGTCTAGGCAACATCCATCATTCATCTTTCCTTCTCAGTTGGTAGGTTTGATATCTTGCCATGCCCCTTCTTTGGACTGATAACCCAAACTATTCGGCCAATGAGTCCATCAACTTATCATGCCCTCTCTTTGTGCAAGCTTGATAACTTGTCATGCCCTTCTCCTCGGTGTGAATAATTGTAATGCCCCAAACCCAAGTATGCTACCTAATCATAGTATCACAAGTAATAACAATAATTACAGTATCAATTAAGTAACTGCAACTAACCAAGGCTCACCTCCAAGAACATTGTGTAGTTAGTGACTCCTATACGAGCACCGGAACTGGACTACACTAGTTGCACCTGAAACCAAACAAAGCACACGTGAGTAACATTTAAGTCACCCAATACATGCCCTACATAGAAAACCATGGAAAAATAGCGAGAAAACACAAGCCTAGACTATCACAAAACTTGGTTTTCAAAATCCATTCCAAAACATCATTTGTTTTTAAAACATTGGAATCTCTATCCAAAACATGCCTTTTTCAAAAGCACACATTTTCTTCTTCAATTTATGCATCTTTAAAACCTTTTCAGGCATTTCGAGAAATCCACATTCTTGACCAGATCTAGCCTAAAATACAAGGCCTCACAGAGCTCAAAGCAAAACCTTATATATTGGTTGGCAACTGGTTAAAACATGACCCTAATTGGTCGCTAGAAATGAAGATAAGGCACAAGTCTAATTCTAGCTAAACAATACATCTTATTTCCACTTTTATTATTGGTGTTACCTTGATCAGAGGTCACTAGGCACACAAGCAGTAGGTGAGGACACCATTTTCAATACCTTCCTGCACTGTCGTGGTGGAGTTCCCCATGTGGGAGGACGTTGCCTTGGCCAATAGTCCTCAATTCCATTTCATATGCACGGGGATACATCTTTTTCTGATGTCCCATCTATGACCCGAACACCTGGGTTCATAGACCCAAGCTCAGCCTACATTGTCTCAAAACTCGGTAATCATGGTCGTATCTGATAATTGGATCTATACCAATTTATCGACACCAACCCCTTGTGGTTCCACACTGGCAACCATGGTCATATCTGATAATTGATTTCATTGGAGTCTCATACTCCTACCACATTGTTGACACCAACCCACCTTGGCTTCAGAACACATTATTATTTTCTTTTCAAAACTCCTGGGTTATCTTTTGAAACCATTACACATTCTATTTTCTTTGCAAGGAATCATTCCCATGCAAACATGACCCTCCATTTGGGTCCCAACTCAAAACCATGTAAAACCATACTTTTATATTCATTGTTGAGTCTCATGCCCAGAAAACACAATAAACCAAACATTTATCAATTTCTGTTCATCTTTGGGGCCTCAAGACCAAAACCATATTCAATTTTATTCATTTGAATTCCATATTCCTCTATATCATCCACATGGGGAAAATCTCAATAATACTTGTCCATTATCCATTTAAACCACTTATTTCCATTTTTCTTAATCATTATTTCATATGGCCTAAGGGTCTGGTTCGACACACCAAACCAGATCGGTATACCCAATTGGACATCAATCACCTAGATCGGTCGACCGAACTTGGGATTGGTTGTCCAAAAATCCCTATTTTGATTGTCGGAAATACCTTCGATCGATCGAAATCTCTTGAAACGGAAGACTGGACATTTTTGGTCTATTGAATTAGGGTCTTTGGTTGAATACTAATAGAAAAATAGTATGCCGAACCAAATCAGCATACCGAAATTTTCCAATTTCAGTAAATCTCCCCTATGCCCTATCCATATTTTCACTAGAATTGGGACCTTCGACGGACCCAATAAACATACCACATAAATCATGAATAAAACATGGGGTGTAGACCTCCAAGTCTACTTCAAAACCCTTCAAACCATTTACAAATCCATTCACCATGCATCAAAATATAAATTTTCAAAGGTAACATGCTCAGAGATTAACCTTAAACAGATATGGCATTCTCACATCGATGTAATACATTCAATTTCCAACCCATTTCACATTTTTCCCATTTTTGCATGCATTTAGGCATTTTTAATTCCCTACCCAAAAGAGATGAACTGGAGAGGAAGGTGAAAGGTGTGTAACTGGTTGAGCTCTGATCAAATTCCACATTGGTCCCATAACACAAACAAGTGCACAGAAAGAAAACAAACCTCCACACACCCTAAAAACAATAGATTATACATTAATTAACCATTTATATAATATTATAATTAATTACATGGTTTATAATTAAAAATGGATAATCATATCTAGATCTCACATCCTACACCCTTATAAGAATTTCGTCCTTGAAATTCAGCTTTAATAAAACAAGCAGGGGTACTATCTCTAAATGTCTACCAAGCACTCCCAGGTAGCCTCCTTTGTGCCATGATGTTGTCAATGAACCAACACCAATGGAATCACTTTGTTCTGAGGTGGACTTACTCTTTCCTTCTCAGTATCTAAACTATGTTTTCAATCATAGACAAGTCCTCTTGCAGCTCCTAATGGCTGCACTGGTATAACCTGGGATGCATCGGCGAAGCATTTCCTCAACATGGACACATGGAATGTAACACTCGTAAATTCATTTTGTAATTATTTACATTTTAATGAATTTATTCTTTGACTGGTGTTACTATTCCGAGGCTTGTTTGTGTGATTTTGTGATTTTGGACTTGGGTCTCGTGGGCTGACTTCTAGTTGTATGTTCCTGTGCGTAGTTGACACTATGCATTGTGGCACTGTGCTTGTGGGCCCATGTGTGGGTCCATGTGGGGCTCACGTTTGTGGACCAGTTGGTGAGGCTTGTAGATGGCCTCGTGTTGGGACCCTTGTGGTTGGCGGTTGGTTAGATACATGTAGGTGTGCGCAGCGGCTTCCTCCCTCGCGTATAAATGCATGCATGGGGCGAGTCTTCTCTGACACACCACCCTCTCTTCTCCTCCCAGTCATCTCCCCCTCCTTTGTTTTCCGATGGTGGCCAAGCCGAGTGGGGGCACCAGATCCCAGCCAAGACTTCTCCCCCCTTTCCTTTCCTTTCCCTCCCTCCACTCCTCCTTCTCCTTCACTCCTCCTCCCCGTCTTTGCTGGTGGGTACAGGTGAGGGAAACTGAGAGAGAGAGACCGAGAGTGGGAGAGCAAGAGGTGGAGGTGGTTGTGGGGCTCGGCGTCGACGTGGTGGGAGCTTCGGAGGTCGTGGAGGCTCCCGTGGAGGTCGTGGTCGTCGATGGTGGCCGATGGCTGGTCGAAGAACATGTTGGGTCGTTGGAGCTCATTTCAGGTACGTACCTCCATTCTATTGAGTAGAAATCATGTGAAATGGTAGAATTGCCTATGATACATGTAATCTAGGCTAAATTTAATGTTTCAGAATTTTTGAGAATTTATTGTGGTATTTATGGGTATTTATGGTGGTTGTTGTTGTTTAAGTCCTATTGACTCCTCTGTGCTTGCGAATTTATATCTTGCCTTGCAATGAATGGATTTCGGTTTTGTTTGTTGGGATTTGGAGTAGACTCGAGGGTCTACTGCATTTGTTTTATTTAGAATTTTTGGTGCCTGTTTGGTCTGCCTACCCTTGTTCCCACTTAGGGTGATTTTTGGGTCCCCTGTCTCAAGCTGTCTAAATTTTAACAAAAAACTAGGGCCACGAGCCGATTGCGCAGATCACATGCACGGGTCTAGTAGCGGTTGTGGCCCCTGGTCCAGGCTCTGTTTGCGTTTAGACATAAATACCAAGGGCGTGGGCCAGATGTGCGGTCCACATGTGCATGTCTGGTAGGGCATTTTTTGATGTATTTCCTGGTTTTCTAGTAAAATGTATTTTGAATGCAGTGTTTTTCCGGATTGGTTTGTTTGCCCATTTGAGATGGGATTGTGGGCCATCAGTGGTGGTCTCGTGGGACACCTGATGTGTCATTTGGTTGATGTTTTGAAAGAGTTTCCAAAGATATAAAATGGTTTTGAAAAATGGTTTTCAAAGAGATGAGTTGGCCCATTTTTGGAAAATGGTTTTCCTAATTTCTTATGTGGGGGTTGGGACACTGTGGGACCGTGTCGTCGGCACCAGGGAATGTGACGACATTCTTGGTTGGTTAGGTGCATCTCCCTGGTTGAAGTTGAAGGCTGAGATACCTAAGGCAAAGGGTCGTCGGGTCTTGGAGGTATGAGACTCCCTGACTGTTGTTTCGAGGTTAGGGTTGTGGTCTGTGGGTTGAGGTGACTTGTGGCATAATGGGGAGATATGATACTCATACCGCCGTTGTGAGCATTGAGGCTTGGGTGTTGTCGGGTGTGGAGGTATGACACTCCTTCCTGAGCATCATGTGGAGGACGTTGTGAGGAGGTGTACCCTATGATGGCCAATGCAGGTGGGACATGTGCCCTGTAGTTGGTAGCATTCTGAGAGACAAGACTGCCTTTCCAAAGAGGGGTTGGCTTCGTGAGGGTTCTCTAGGTGGGAGGATCGTGGGATGGTGATTGGCTTTTGCACAGGTTGGCATACCGTGGTAGTGTAGTGCACTTCGGTGGCTGCTTGTGGCCAGAGTTGGTTGCCTGACGCCGAGCTTCCCGACTCACTGTGTGTGGTTTTGGCCATTGAGGGTCTCATTTGTGGTTTTGGGCTAGTAGAGCCATGTTTGCTGTTTTGGCCGATGTGGACAACATTTGCTGTGGTTTTCGACCTTGTGGACCTAGTTTGTGGGATTTTGGAGAAAATGATTTGTAAAATGAATTTAAAGGAAAAATAATTAAAGTTTTATTTTCCACCGATTTTGTGGAGTGCATGCTAGGTTACTTGTTACTCATGTCTTCTTCGTGGTTTTGGGTTGCAGGTGTAGACATGTAAATGAGTTTTAGCATAGTGTATATAGCCCGGAGTCTCATAGCCGCACACACAGGTTCCTAGTAGTTGATATTTTTGTTTAGCTTTTAATTTCATGTAATTTAATTTGTTTTAAATTATTATGAAAAATTGGGAGTGTTACATGGAAAGTGCTGTGTACATTAGCCAACTCTGGAGGTATATCTAGTCTGTATGCCACTTCACCAACCCTCTTGGTAATCTAGTATGGTATGATATCTCTGGGGGCTCAGCTTGTCTCTCTTTCTGAACCGCATAACTCCTGTGGTTGGTGACAACTTTAGGAAAACAAAGTCTTCTACCTTGAATTCCAAAGGTCTTTGCCTTTTATCTGTATAACTGTTCTACCGACTCTGGGCAGATAATAACCTTTTCCTAATTAGGTCCACCCTGCCCTTGTACTGTTGTACGATCTCGGGTCCAATCAGCTGTCTCTCACCCACCTCACTCCAGCAAGTGGGTATCCTATAGGGTCTACCAAACAATGCCTCATATGGTGCCATTTCAATACTAGCGTGGTAACTGTTATTGCATGCAAACTCAATCAGAGGTAAATGATCCTCCCAACTACCACCAAAGTCCAAGGCGTAAGCCCTCAGCATGTCCTCTAGTATTTGGATGGTCCTCTCTGTCTGACCATCTGTTTAGGGGTAAAAGGTTGTACTAAAACTCAATACAGTAGCAAAAGCCTCTTGTAATGCTCTCCAGAACTTTGATGTGAACCTCATGTCTCTATCTGACACAATAGACATAGGGAGGCTATGCAGTCTCACAATCTTTGCAACATACAACTCTACCAACTTTATCAAGGGAAGATTTACCCTCATTGGTAAGAAATATGCCGATTTTGTTGGGCAATCCACAATCACCCAAACTGTATCATTGTTTCTTCGGGTCCGCGGTAAACCCATCACAAAATTGATTGACACATTCTCCCATTTCCACTCTAGAATGTCCAGAGGCTGCAAAGTGCCTCCGGGCTTTTGGTGCTTTATCTTTGTCATCTGGTAGATTGCACACTTCACCACATACTCATCAATTTCCCTCTTTATCCTAGGCCACAATAAATTCCTTTTTAGGTCCTTATACATCTTAGTGCTTCCTAGATGAATAGTATATCTAGAGCGGTAAGCTTCGTCAAGTAGACTATTTTTGATTTCTTTCACTTGAGGCACGTACAACCTCAGGTCGTACCTCAACCCACCATCTACCACTATGGAAACGTGAGGGGCATTCCCAGCTTCTAGCTTCCTCCAGATATCTGGCATAAAGGAATCATACTGCTGAGCGGTGACAATCGCCTCGATCATTCTCAAGCGAACAGACAAATTTGCTAGCACAACTCTAGCAGCTCCCTAAGACTTTCTTCGAGGTTTGCACTCCACTAGCCCCTTGAACAATTTCCATTCATGAATTATCAGGCAAGCCATAACAAGAGTGTGCCTACTTAGAGCATCTGCAACTACATTTGCTTTTCTTGGGTGGTATGACAAGCTGAAGTCATAATCCTTGATGTACTCCACCTAGCGCCTCTGTCTCAGGTTTAGATCCTTTTGAGTGAAGATATACTTCAGACTCTTATGATCTGTGTACACCTCAAATTATTCACTATACAGATAATGCCTCCAAATCTTCAAGGCAAACACAACAGCTACCATTTCTAAATCATGGGTGGGGTAGCTCTCTCATGATCTTAACTGACGTAAGGTGTACGCCACCACCCTGTCATGCTGCATCAGCACACACCCCAAGCCAGTCCCACATGCATCATTGTAAACTATGAAACCACCACTCCCAGAAGGCAAAGTCAAAACTAGGGCTAACACTAGACGAGCCTTTAACTCATTGATGCTCTCCTCGCACTACCAATCCCAAGCAAAGTGCACTTACTTTCTGGTTAGTCTGGTCAATGGTGCAGCAATCTTGGAGAAATCCTTGATGAATCTCTTATAATATATTGCCAGGCCGTGGAAACTTCTAATTTTGGTTATTGTCTTCGGTCTGGCCCAACTGTTCACAGATTCCACCATGGCTGGATCTACCTTGATGCCTTCTCCTGAGATGATATGACCAAGGAGACCTCCTCCAGCCAAAACTCGCACTTGGAGAACTTGGCATAAAGCCAATGCTGTCTCAATGTCTCTAGTACAATTCTCAAATGCCTTTTATGAGTCTAAAAATCTGGAGAATATACCAGGGCGTCATCTACAAAGATCACAAATTGGTCCAAATAGGGCCTGAACACCTTATTCATCAGGTCCATGAAGGTAGCTGGAGCATTCATCAACCCAAATGGCATAACCAGATACTCGTAATGACCATAGCAGGTGCGAAAGGCTGTCTTCTACATATCTGGCTCACTGATTCGCAGCTGATGATATCTGGATCTCAAGTCTATCTTGGAAAATACTGATACTCCTTGCAATTGATCGAACAAATCATCGTCCTAGGCAGTGGATACTTGCTCTTGACAGTGATCTGGTTCAACATTTGGTAGTCAATGTAGAGCCAAAGTGAACTGTCCGTCTTCTTAACAAATTGTACCGGTGCTCCCCAAGATGATACACTGGGACAAATAAATCCCTTGTCCATCAGTTCCTATAGCTGATTCTGGAACTCTCTCAATTCAGCGGGTGCCATCCTGTATGGAGCCTTTGAAATAGGACCTGATCCTAGTACCAAATCAATCATAAACTCCACTTCCCTATGTAGTGCCATACCAAGCAATTCCTTTAAGAAAACATTAGGATATTCCTGCACCACTGGCAAATCTTCAACCCCAATCATAGGCCAAGTAGCCCACCTAGCCCTTTGCCAATTGACGGTAGGCCTTGATTGCGGATATCACCTTTGTGGGCTCACCCAGTCTGGTACCTTGCACCACACACCAGCATTGGCCTGGGCACTCTACTAGAACCCTCCTCTTGGCTTAATCTATCATGGCTGAATGTTGTGCTAGCCAATCCATTCCTAGGATAACATCATAATCTTGCATGTCCATCAAGATTAAGCTAGCCTGAAAATTCATGTCTCCCAGCTGAACATCAATTGGTCTCAAATACCTCCACGCTAGACTATGCTCTCCCAATGAAGTGACTACATCCAGATGGAATGCCAATCTAGCTGTCTTAGTCTCGATCTCAGCAGCAAATGACTTGGAGACAAAAGAAAATGAACTCCCAGAGTCAAATAGGACTCGGGCCATTCGGTCAGCCACAAGAAAAGATCCTAACATCAACACATCATAACCATAACCATAATCATAATCATAACAAAAGATAGTGTTAATTACATATAGGATCCATTATTGCAAGACAGGATTTAACATCTTACGGCCATACTAATTTTCACCTTCCACAACATCTCCTGATGGACCAGCATTTGGGGTAGGTTTGGAGAACACTCTCCCATAGGTAGGCTGACGAGGTGCATCTCCCGCTGGCTTCGGTGGATTGGGACAGTCCTTCCGATAGTGTTCAGACTTCCCGCAATTATAGCACACTACACTATCTAAACTTTTCTGTTTGTGCCAACACTACGCCACTATGTGCCCCTTCTAACCACTGACGTGGCAAGGTCCTGCCTTCATACCGCTGCTAGATCCTGCATGGCTGAAACCAACACTTTCTTCTTTACTTGATGTAGGTTGCTCCTTCTATTTCTTCCCAGAGCTACCAGAACTCTCGGAACTTAGCACTCTAGTGATCGAAGGTCCAGAAACAGAAGGTTAAGTGACTGAAGGTCAAGAGATGGACTTCCTCCCCTTATCCTTCTTAGGGTATTCCTTTTGGAACAACCTACGATCATCCTCATAGCAGCCTGCAAGCTCAATAGCATCCACCAAGGTCTGACATCGGAAGCCAATGACTCCAAATCTCAGTGTTGGATTAAGCCCTTCCACAAATTTCTTGGTTCTATTCTTCTCGGAAACCACAACATGAGAGAACTACTCCAACAGAAGGAAGGACGACTCATACTCAGCCACAATCAAGCTTCCTTGCTTCAGGATTCGGAATTCTCTGTCTAGCTTGTCCCTCTCATGCTCAGGGAAGAACCTCTCATAGAATACATCTCAGAACTCCTCCAAGTGACCATCAACAGGTCCACATTTGGAAACTTGGTGTGGTGCGTAGCCTTCCACCACTGATCTGCAGTACCCTTGAGCTGAAATTCTATGATCCGAACCCACTTCTCTATTAGACACTAAATCCCCTATAGGATCTTCTCTACCTCCAGGAACCAAGCCTCACACTCCTACGGTGTGCTGTGCCCATTTAGAGTCGACGAGCCCAGCTAGCAGAACTACGTGACCCATAGGTCTCCCTTTGCCTCATCCTTGCTGCTACTGTCGAAGGACCGGGCGAAACACTGCATCATCTCACCGTATGCCTCCTCTAAGCACTGCCATTTCCCACCTCAAAATCAAGCACTAGGGCATTGCCACAGCTACGACCTCGAGGAGACATCTTCCTGCCAACATAACCAAGGAAAACAATAGCCAAAAATCAGGTGCAAGACTCCACTATGCAGTGCCATGGAGCCACTAGACTGGACATCATCAAGTCGGTGCACTAGGTGTAACCTTAGCTCTGATACCACCACTCTGTAACACTCTGAACCCAGGTACACTACCTAATCATAGTATCACAAGCAATAACAATAATTACAGCATTAATTAAGCAACTGCAACTAACTAAGGCTCACCTCTAGGAACAATGTGCTGCTAATGACTCCTTTACGAGCACCAGAATTGGACTACACCACCTACACGTAAAACCAAACAAAGCACGTGTGAGTGACATCCAAGTCATCCAGTACGTGCTCCACATAGAAAACTATAGCAAAATAGCGAGAAAACACAAGCCTAGACTACCATAAAACGTGGTTTTCAAAATCCATTCCAAAACATCATTTGTTTTTAAAACATTGGAATCTCTATCCATAACAGGTCTTTTTCAAAAGTTCACATTTTCTTCTTCAATTTATGCATCTTTAAAACCTTTTCATGCATTCCGAGAAATGCACCTCCTCGACCAGATCCAGCCAAAAATACAGGACCTCACAGGGCTCAAAATAAAACCATATACATTAGCTGGAAACTTGTAAAAAAATGACCCTCATTAGTCGCTAGAATTGAAGACAAGTCACAACTGTAATTCTAGCTAAACCATACATCTTATTTCCATTTTTCTTATTGGTGTTACTTTGATCAGAGGTAACCAGTCACACAAGTAGTAGGTGAGGACACCATTTTCCATACCTTCCTGCACTGCTGTGGTGAAGTTCCTTATATGGGAGGACACCTCCCCAGCTTATTGCCCTCAATTTCATTTCATATGCACGAAGATATGTCTTTTTTAGATGTCCCAGCGGTGACCCGAACACCTGGGCTCATATACCTAGGCTCAACCAACACCGTCTCAAAACTTGGTAACCACGGTCGTATCTGACAATTAGATCCATACCAATTTGCCGACACCAACCCTTTATGGTTCCACACTGGCAACCACAGTCATATCTGATAATTGGTTTCATTGGGGTCTCATAATCCTACCACAATATCGACACTAACACCTCATGGCTCCAGAACACATTATTATTTTCTTTTCAAAACTCTTGGGTTATCTTTTAACCATTACACATTTTATTTTCTTTGCAGGAAATCATTCCCATGCAAACACGACCCTTCATTTGGGTCCTAACTCAAAATCATGTAAAACCATACTTTCATATTCATTAGTAGGTCTCATGCCCAAAAACCACATTAAACCAAACATTTATCAATTTCTGTTCATCTTTGGGGCCTCCAGTCCAAAACCATATTCAATTTTATTCATTTGAATTCCATATTCCTCCATATCATCCACAAGGGAAAAACCTCATTAACACTTGTCCATTATCCATTTAAACCACCTATTTCCATTTTTCATAATCATTATTTCATATGGCCTAGGAGTCTGGTTCAGCATACCAAACCAAATCGGTATACCAAACTGGGCATCAGACACCTAGATTGGTCGACCAAACTTGGGATTCGGTCGTTCGAAAATCCCTATTTTGGTCGTTCGAAATACCTTCGGTCAATCAAAATCCCCTAAAACAGAAGACCAAACATTTTTGGTCTACCGAACTAGGGTCTTTGGTTGAATACTAATAGAAAAACAATATGCCAAACCAAATCGGCATACAGAAATTCCCGATTTCAATAAACCTCCCCTACACCCTACCCATATTTTTGTCAGAATTGGGACCTCTGACAGACCCAACAAACATACCACATAAATCATGAATAAAACATGGGGTGTAAATCTCCAAGTCTACTTCAGAACCTCTTAAACCATTTACAAATCCATTCACAATACATCAAAATATAAATTCTCAAAGGCAACATGCTTAGAGATTAACCTTAAGACACATATGGCATTCTCATGCATAAACCCAATGAAAACTCCATCAAATCTCAAGATCTCAACTTATCCATGTAATACAATCAATTTCCTACCCATTTCACACTTTTTTCCCATTTTTGCATGCATTTAGGTATTTTAATTCCTTGCCCAAAATAGAAGAACCGGAGGGGAAGGTGAGAGGTGCGTACTTGGCGGAGCTCTAACGGTCCCCGTGGGCTTTCCCGACCTCCGACGCAACCCTATCACGACGCACACCTCCGGCCTCACTCCCTCTCCCAGGAAACACTGGTTCTCCTCCTCCCTTAGCTTGACTCGCCTCCCTTACACTTGCCTCCTCCCGTCAGCTCCCCTTCCTCTTTATCTCCTCCTCCTCCTTGCATCACGCGGACCACGGGCCCCATCACCCTAGCGACAGAGGGGACAGGACGGCATGGGTTTCTGTGGTGGCATAAGTGAGGGGAGAAGAAAGAAGGAAGAAAAGATAGGGAAGAAGGAGGAGTTTCCCGCGTGAGGGGTGGGGTGAGAGGAAAGAAAAGAAAAGGGAAAGAGAAAGGAGAAAAGGATGGGCATGCAAACTAAGGCAACTATGCATCCTCTGACCAGATTCCATATTGGTCTCACAACACAAACAGGTGCACAGAAAGCCAATAAACCACCACACACCCTAAAAACAACAGATTATCCATTAATTAATCATTTATACAATATTACAATTAATTACATGGTTTACAATTAAAAATGGAGGTTCACGTGTCACAATAATCATAAACATTGCACCTGGAATTGCATTGTCTACATCCAACATCCGCATCCATTTTTAGCATCATCACATCCCTTAACATTGCATATTCAATACTATCAACATTCACCACATCAGCATTGGCATCGCATGCTATAATTAGATTAGTACCCAAGGTTGGTGTTGCCTCCCACATCAAGCATCGCCGCATACCCAGCATATGCACTAGCATCACGTAACAATTGCATATCCCCAGTGGAGCTCCATGCATACCAACACTAGCATCAACACTCAGCATCTACATTTGCATTTTGGCAACAAGCTATGATTTTTGGTGCATCCATCGAATAAGTGGCTCAATGTCAACAACAATGATTCTTTCCTGTAGAATTGAATAGGGTGTCTTTCTCAACCTTGAGTATCAGTCTTGCTTCCCTC
This sequence comes from Posidonia australis, assembly GCA_024699735.1. Lineage (NCBI taxonomy): Eukaryota > Viridiplantae > Streptophyta > Magnoliopsida > Alismatales > Posidoniaceae > Posidonia > Posidonia australis. The sequence continues at coordinate 14,912 of JAMKQA010034081.1, read as the reverse complement.
AACCTCACTCAGGGAGGGGCATCTGTAGATACCTTGATTTTGCAATTACCTGTTGACCAACTCCTCTGGAAGAATGCACTCTGATCGGCTGACCCGACCATCTTTTTTTCCATCCAACATCCCATCTAGACCCATCTTTTACTCCTAAAATCTAAACCTCAACCAATACCACCAATCCAAGCCTGCTTGTGGCTCAAATGCCTAAGCAAACAGGCCAAGATCCATGTATTAGTGCTTGAACTGGGCTGACCGCATGTGTGGACCATGTACAGGTACTACAGGTTTAGGCCATGGATGCTCTGAGTCAGTAGTGATGTGCAAAGGATTAAGTTGCCCTTTCACAAGAGGAACATCAAATCCTAGCTTCCTATTGGCCCGCATGAATCTTGGTATGGTCCACTTTGCGTCTGGACCATGAAACCCTCCTTGCCAATTTGAATCCCCAGCCATTCCTATAAAGAGCAGTTGCAAATCCATAGTTCACACTTCCTCTAGCTCCCTATAAAATAACCCACCATCTCCGACATGCACACCATTCTCCACTACCCTTCCTCGTCATCTCCTAGTCATCGTCCTCTATCCTTGGCTCTTTCCCTCACAACTCTTGAATCTCCACCAGCTCGTGTTCTCCTCCATGAATCCACACACCACCACCCAAAACCTAAGGCCAACACCCAACCTCTTCTACTTCTCGGAGCATCTTCCACTTGAGAACCACTTCTCTTCCCTCTTCAGACCTATGTGAGTGAGCACGAGCATTCTTAAACCATCCTCGAGCCCCAACGACACATCTTGATCCCCAATTCAACCAACAAAAGCCGTCCTAGAGCACGACATTGGAGCTATGATTGACCCACATTGGAAAGCACCAACCCAGACTGCCACATGTTCAAAACTCATCCCATCTCCTTCCTTAGTAGTTTCCTATTGCATTGGATTATACTCTCTAGTCGTATGCTGCCTTCGTCCTCACTTTTATGTTGCATTTTCATCACATTCTATCGATGGATGATAAGGAACTTTTGTGAGGCTCAAGGCCAATGAACACATAATCGACACTATCCTAGCATGCTCCTTCCTTCCTCCCTTATCCTCCTCAATGCCTTGGAGCCTTATCTGAGTTCTCTACCCTTCACCATGGTCGGTCAGACCCAAGCAAGCCTCAACGCAACCCATGAGGACTAGTGAGGTAGACCATGCTTTCACATCTTCTTTTCCTACATCCTTTGCATCCCTCACACCTCTCTTTCGATTCCTCAATTGCCACAAAAGACGAACATCACTTCCTAGCCCTGTCCATGGCGGGAGAAGGACATGCTGTCCAGCAACACATTCTAAGGGAGGGCGGCGAGCACCGCCTATTTTTAATTGGGTTTTGATGATTGCATTCCTTCATCTATGTTTGAACATGGTTTCTTGATGAATGCATTGTATTTTCATAGCCTTAATTGCTCTAGGGGGTGATGAAAGTCTGTCGTCTAAAGCACATTCCTAGTTCACGTATTAGGCCAGCGTGCATGTGTTGCGGCTTGTTTGTGCATTTTTGCTAGATGCAGTGTACAACCATACTAAGCCTTTACTCCCTGTTACTGCTATTTTGCCTGATCCTTTACTCCCTGTTACTGCTATTTTTCCTGATTCTTGTGTGGATTCCTAATTTATCACTTCCCTCTACTTTGATTTAGTCACTCTCTACACTTGTTTGTATTTTCACACATGTTTTACCATTGCATTATTCCATGCTTCAATGCATGCATATATTGGCAATCAAATGCCTACATAGACATACATGTGAGTGATTAAGTCGAGAAAGACTGATTTATCGAGTATGTGGGGGTGCCTAATACCTTCCCCATGCATAACAGGAGTCCTTGCCCTTTCTTTGGCACATAATCATCCATGTGTCACTTCCATCTGACATGGAGCAGCCCTTTTAAAAACTTGCAAAGTTTTTCAACTCATTTCCTCACATGGTTTTCCTCATCTCCCGTATTTAATAGACTAGGTAGTGATTCCTTCTCCTTGTTCAGTTTCTGTTTTGTTTGTTTTGATTTTTTTTTTTTGAGTTGAGTTTCCTTCCTCGGATTCTCCTCATTGTTGTAACCTTATCAGTCCATGAGTTCAGCTTTCGAACCTGACTCGTTAGTCAGTTGCCGACATGGTCGCACGTACATCCATTTGCAAAGTATCAAGCATATTGCCCATTGGCATACGTCATCACTACTAGAAATTCTGCATTTTGCGAGGACACCACATGAGAACATTGTAAGGAAAAGTCCTCGAAAATTTTAACGAGGACAAATACCGAGGACATAGCGAGGATATGTCCTTGCCATATATTTAGCGAGGAATTATCCTCACTATATATTTAGTGAGGAATTAATGAGGACATTGCTAATTATGCTCACTAATTCTAACCTAGAATTTTCAGTTGCATGCCTTTTTCCCCCCTTTCTATCCTTCTTTACTCTCACTCACATCAAGCATCCCCTCTTCCTTCGTAGTGCCATGTAACACCTATAAATTCATTTTGTAATTATTTACATTTTAATGAATTTAGTCCTAGATGGGTGTTACTGTTCTGAGGCCGGTTTGTGTGGTTCTGTGATTTTGGTTATGGGCCTCGTGGACCGGCTTTTGTTTGCATGTCCTTGTTCATGGTTGGTACTGTATATTTTGGCACTGTACTTGTGGGCCTGGATGTGGGTTCGTGTGGGGCCCACTTTTGTGGGTCAGTTGGTGGGAGTGATTGGTGCGATGGGTTGTTGGCTTGTGCAAGAGGTCGATGGTTGAACTGTGCATGCATGCATGCAACTGCCACCCTTGGCACCTTTATATTTGTAGCTATTAACCTCCTTCCTCCGCTCCTCCCCTCCTTTTTTCTCCATGTGTCATCCCTCCTCCTCTCGAGCACTACTCCTCCTCCTCCCTCACTCGTCCTCTCCTCCTCTCCCACTCACCCCATTCAGCCCCACCCTTTTTCTCCCTCTCCCCCGTCTCTTCCTCACCTCCTCCTTTGTTTCGTCCTTTTGCCTTGTTGGTGTGCTCGAGAGTCGACGGCGACGTGTGGCGGCATGCGGCAGTTCGTGGTTGGTCGTGAGAGCTCCGGAGTGGTGTCCCTAAGGTCGTGGAGTGGCCGAGGACGTGTGGAGTTGCCAGAGTTGGCTAGAGATCGGAGTTGGATCACTGGAGAGCTTGTTGCAAGTACGCACCTCCTACCAATGTATAGAAAACATGAAATTGGTAAAAAATGAAAGGATGCATGAAATCTAGGTAAATTTTTATTCCTAGAATTTATTGTGATTTTATGAGAATTTATGGTAGTATTTATGGTGGTTGTGGTTTGGGTCCTTTTGACCCTTCTGTCTTTGCGAATTTCTATCTTGTTGCATGATGAATGGATTTTGGTTTTGTTCATTGGGATTTGGAGTAGACTCAAGGGTCTACACCTTTTGTTTTATGAGAGATTTTTGGTGCTTGTTTTGCAAGTCCGATCAAAGGTCTCACTTTGGGCGATTTCGAAGGTTTGAGTTATGGGTCATTTTTTGGAATCGCAGAATTCAACATACCAAAGTGGAAACAGCATACTGAATCAGTCATTTTCGGTATACCGAATCTTTTCGGCATGCCGATCTTTTTGTTAGTTTTGGTCTTCTAGTCGATTCGGTCTGTTGAATCTCTCTGGTCGACCGAACTAGGAAAATTCAGCATACCGAACCCGTTTTTCGGCATGTCGAATTAAGGCCCAGTGATTCTTTATAAAATGTGTTTTACATGGAATCACGGATTGGTTTGTTTTGTCCATTTGAGATGGGATTGTGGACCATTTGTGGTGGTCCCATGGGACACTTGATGTGCCATTTTGCTGAGGTTTTGAAAGAGTTTCCAAAGATATAAAAATGGTTTTGAAAATGGTTTTCAAAAGAGAAGGTTGGCATTTTTGGAAAAATGGTTTTCCTATTTTTCTTTGTGTGGGTTAAGACACCATGGGACCGTGTCATTAGGACCATGGAATGTGAAGAAATTCTTGGGTAATCGGGCAGGCCTCGCTGATTAAGGTTGGGGGCCAAGAGACCGAGGCGAGTGTTCGTCGAGTCTTAGAGGTAAGATACTCCCTTACTGTTGTTCGCGGGGTCGAGGTTGAGGTCTAAGGGTTGAGGTGTTTCGTGGCATGACGGGGAGATATGATACTCCTAATGTCGCTATGAGCACTAAGGCTCAGGTGTTGTCGGGTGTGGAGGTATGACACTCCCTCTTGAGCACCATGTGGAGAACGCATGAGGAGGCATACCCTGTGGTAACCAGTGTGGGTGGGACATGTGCCCTGTAGTTGATAGCGTCCTAAGAGACAAGACTGCTTTCCTAGAGAGGGGTTGGCTTTGTGAGCGTTCTCTAGGTGGGAGAATTATGGGACGATGATTGCTCTTGCACAGGGTGGCAACATCGTAGCAATGCATTGCACTTTGGTGGCTGCTTGTCACCAGAGTTGGTTGCTTGGCCCCGACTTCTCGACTCACTGTGTGTGGTTTTGGCCATTGAGGGCCTTGCTTGTCGTTTTGGGCTAGTAAAGCCCTATTTGTTGTTTTGGCCTGTGTAGGCCGCATTCATTGTGGTTTTGGGCCTTGTTGGTCAGTTTTGGTGGTTTCAAAGAAAATGATTGTGAAATGATTTTAAGAAAAAAATTTAATATAGTTTTGTTTTCTGTTATTTTCATGGGGTGCGTGCTAGGTGACTTTTGTCACTCACGCTTTTCTTGTATTTTTGGGTTGCAGGTGCAGGCATGTGGTGGGTTTAGCTTAGTGCATATAGTCTGGAGTCTCATAACTGTACACATACGTTCTTGGTAGTTGATATTTTTTGTTTAGCTTTTAATTTCCTATAATTTAATTTGTTTTAAATTGTTATGGGAAACTGGGGGCGTTACAGACGTAGTATCAGAGCTCCAGGTTCACTAGGTTGCACTAGCCTCGAGTGTCTGATCTAAAGACTCCATACGTTTGCATGCATGGTAGAGTTTGCACCTAGTTTTCTACATGATTTTCTGATTGTTGCTTTGTCTATGGTGCAGGTGTTTTGCCTCTCTTCTTGCAGATGCCTCCTCGTGGGTGTAAGGGCAAGGCCCCTATCAAGGAATCCAGGCCCCAAGAGGATGTGGGTAGATGGAAAGCGGTTCATGCTGAACTGAGGGGTTTGGCACATGGGATCTCCCATACTTTTAGCAAGTGTGGTGCTAGTGAGCCGTCAAGTGACCTATGGCTGAGCCAGTTGATGAAGCTTTGTTCGCCATCGTTCAAGGGCAAGGTCGGTGTTGAGCAGAGTGAGGCTTGGCTGGAGAAGATAGTGAAGATGCTAGAAAGCATGGCGTGCTCAGAGGAGCATTGGGTGAGACTGGCGACTTATTTGCTAGATGTTGAGGCAGATAGGTGGTGGAAGTCTGTGAGGCAACTGAAGTTCCTGGACTCAGTCACTATTAGCATCCAATGGAAGGATTTCAAGGCGGCCTTCTATGACAAGAAATTTCCCACTCATGTGAAGGAGCAGCTTTGCCAAGATTTCCGAAGTCTAGAGCAGGACATGATGTCAGTGCTCGAGTATGAGACTAAGTTCGCTTGGCTAGAACATTTTGCTCCTGCCTATGAGTTTGAGGAGGAGCGGGCGTAGAGGTTTCTAAACGACTTGAACCCGGGGCTGTGGGTGAAGGTGATGGGCTGTCGGTGCCAGACTGTAGAGGATATGGTTGGGATGGCTTATCGCTTAGAGGTTGAGTATATGAAGTATCTAAAGAGCTATCCCAAAGGGAAGGGTAAGTCTTCTTTTACCTCCCGATTCTCTTTCTCTGGTATTCCAAGTTCCAGTAGTTCAAGTAGCCTTGAGAAGAAGTAGAAGGGGAGGTCCAGTGTTTCCTCTGTAAGCCGGAGGAGTTTTGCTGGGAGTAGCGGAACTGGCTTCAGTCAGACAGAGTCCAGTGCTCTTGGTGGGAACCAGTGCTTCAATTGTGGTCAGGTGGGCTATATCGCTGCACATTGTCCCCAACCTAGGCCGACTTCCACTCCGATGGTGTGCTGCAATTGCGGAAAGGCCGGACATGTTCAGAGGCTCTATCTAGAACCGCCTAAGAAGGCAGGAAGCGCACTGCAGCAACCGACTAGGGAACGGGTGTTTACCATTGTAGCTCCAAGCATTGGTCTTCGAGAGATGTTGTTGAGAGTAAGGATGAATAGTTAGTTTTGTAACCCTCTGTAATCGTTGTAATCTTCTTGTAACCTGGACATCTGCCTAATTGTATGGATGTGATGATGTTGTTTTTGTTTGGCCATCAGGTTCTTTTATTATGGCTGGTCAGATGGCCAAAGTGTTGTGTGACTTAGGGAGTTCTTTCTCTTTTGTCTCTGAGTCGTTCGCGGCAGAGTTGGGAGAGAGAGCAGCTAGACTGGCCTTTCATCTCAACGTGGTAATGGTGTTGGGGGAGCACAGCTTGGCGTGGAGGTATCTGTGGTCTGTCAAGTTGACATTGAACGACAGAGAGTTCAACGCCAACCTGATCGTGATGGACATGCATGAGTACGATGTGATACTCAGCATGGATTGGTTGGCGCAATAGCCTGCTTTGATCGACTATGCTCGGAGGAGAGTTTATTTTGGGTCTCCTGAGGATGGGTCTTTCTTTGTGTAAGGTGGATGTCAGGGTTAGCCTAAGCTTGTCATTTCGGCTATGAAGGCTTATAAGTCTTTGGTCAGGGTTCGTGTGGGGTATCTTGTTAGTATAGGTATCTCCACAACTTGTGAGTTGGGTGATCACAACATCTCTGTGGTGTGTGAATATGTCGACATTTTCGCTAATGATTTGCCTGGTATGCCACCTCACAAAGAAGTAGAGTTCTTGATCGATTTGATCCCTGGTTCTGGTGTTGTGTCGAAGCCTCCCTATCTCATGGCACTAGTGGAGTTGCGAGAGCTCAAGACTCAATTGTAGGAGTTGCTGGACAAGGGATTTATCAAGTCGAGTGTGTCTCTAGGAGGAGCGGTTGTCTTGTTCGTTTGTAAGAAGGATGGTTCGCTCCAGCTAGGTATAGATTATTGGATGTTGAACCAGATCACAGTGAAGAACAAGTATCCCTTGCCTCGCATTGATGACCTATTCGACTAATTGCAGTCTGCATCTATGTTCTCGAAGATTGATCTGAGGTCAGGGTATCACCAGTTGAGGATACAAGACTTAGATATTCAAAAGACTGCTTTTCGGACGTGGTACGGCCATTACAAGTTCACGGTCATGCCTTTCAACTTAAGCAATGCACCGATTGCATTTATGGTTCTGATAAACAAGATCTTCAACTCTTTTTTAGACCAGTTCGTTGTGGTTTTTGTTGATGACGTGTTGGTCTACTCCCCTGATGTAGAGACTCATGCCTTGCATCTAAGGGCGGTTATGGATACTCTGAGGCATCATCAATTGTATGCCAAATTCTCCAAGTGTGAGTTCTGGCTGAGCGAAGTTATGTTCCTTGGCCATTTGATTTTTGGAGAAGGCATCAGAGTGGATCCTGCCAAGGTTGAGGCGATGAGCAGTTGGGAGCGACCCAAGACTATGGCAGAGATAAGGAGTTTCTTGGGTCTAGCGGGCTATTATAGGAGGTTTATCAGGGATTTCTCCTCCATAGCCGTGCCTTTGACAGAATTGACCTGAAGGGAGTTCCGTTTTGTTGGAACCAGAATTGTGAGGTGTGTTTCCAAGAGATGAAGTCTCGCTTGATTTCTGCCCTTGTGTTGACTCTACCATCTGGAAGTGGTGGCTTCATTGTGCATAGTAACGCTAGTGGTGTTGGGTTGGAGTGTGTTTTAATGCCGCATGGCAGTTAACTACATAGGGTCGGCAGAATAGTTATGTCGACAAGAGGTGGAGACCGTTGGAATTTCTAGTGGGAAACTATGTGTTTCTAAAGGTGTCATCGACCAAGGGTGTCATGAGGTTCGGGAAATGTGGCAAGCTGAGTCCTCACTATATTGGCCTGTAACAGATTACCCAGAGGATCGATGATGTTGCTAATCGATTGGATTTACCACCGTCCACCAAATATGTCATCTGTGCACGACGTGTTCCATGACTCCATCCTGAGGAAGTGCCTAACTGACGCATCTCATGTGATTCCAGTTTAGCCAGAAGGGCTCCAAGAAGATCTGTCTCATGTAGAGGATGTCGTTCAGATTGTTGACCGTAAGGAGTAGGTGCTGTGGAACAAGGTGATTTTGCTGGTCTTGGTGCGATGGTGCCATCATGGAGCTGAGGAGGCCACATCGGAATGTGAGGAAGCCATCCTAGCCTAGTACCAATATCTTTTTGCCTACTAGTGATTTCGTAGGCGAAATCTTCTTTTCAGGTAGTTAGGATGTAACACCCGTAAATTCATTTTGTAATTATTTACATTTTTATGAATCTAGTCCTAGACGGGTGTTACTGTACCAAGGCATGTTTGTGTGGTTATGTGATTTTGGGCTTGGGCCTCAGGGTCGGCTTCTGTTTACATGTCCCTGTACGTAGTTGGCACTCTGCTTGTAGACCCAGGTGTGGGGCTCGTGTTTTTGGGCTGGTTGGTGGGAGTGATTGGTATAGTGGGTTGTTGGCTCGTGTAGGAGGCCGGTGGTTGCATTGTGCTTGCATGCATGCAATTACCACCCCCAACGCCTTTATATTTGCGGTTGTCAACCTCCTTCCTCTGCACCTCTCCACCTGTTTTCTTTGTGCGTCTTCACTCCTTTTCTCGAGCACCACTCCATCTCTTCCCTCACTCATCCTCTCCTCCTCTCCCACTCTCCCCAATCACCCCCACTCTCTTTCTTCCTTTCCCCCATCTCTTCTCCACCTCCTCCTCTGTTTCTTCCTTCTCCCCTATTGGTGTGCTCGAGAGTCGGAGGTCACGTGTGGCTCGTGGGAGCTCTGGAGAGGTGTCCTTGAGGTCATGGAGTAGCCGAGGACGCGTGGAGTCACTAGAGTTGGCCGGAGATCGAAGTTGGATGGCCAGAGAGCTCGTTGTAGGTACACACCTCCAACCAATGTATAGAAAGCATGAAATTGGTAGAAAATGATAGGATGCATGAAATCTTGGTAAATTTACATTCCTAGAATTTATTGTGATTTTATGAAAATTTATGGTAGTATTTATGGTGTTTTATATTGGTGGTTCTGGTTTGGGTCCTTTTGACCCATTTGTCTTTATGAATTTGTATCTTGTTGCATGATGAATGGATTTTGGTTTTGTTCATTGGGATTTGGAGTAGACTCGAGGGTCTACACCTTATGTTTTATGAGAGATTTTTGGTGCTTGTTATGGGGGTCCGATCAAAGGTCCCACTTTAGGCGATTTCAAAGGTTTGAGTTTTGGGCCGTTTTTTGTAATCGTGGAATTTGGCATATTGAAGTGGAAACGGTATACCGAATCAGTCATTTTTTGTGACATCTGGGCCTGATTATCCATTTTTATTTGTAAACCATGTAATTAATTGTAATATTGCATAAATGGTTTATTAATGGATAATCTGTTGTTTCTTGTGTGAGCTCGTGGTTGGTTGTTTGTGCACCTGTTTGTGATCTGGGACCAATGTGGGGTCTGATTCGAGGATGCGCAGTCACCTCTATTGGCGTGCTTGTCTTTTCTTCATTTTTCTCCTTTCCCCTTTTTCTCTCTCACGAGCCATGCCCTTCCACCTCTTTCCCCGTCTTCTTCTTCCACCCATGCCACCAGCGACGGAGGCCCATGCCTCCCCGTCCCTTTCGACGGGATGGATGGCCAGTGCCAAGTGGGTGGTGGCGGAGATAAAGAGAGGGAGGCAAGAGTGGGCAGAGGGGGAGTGTGGAGAGAAAGGAAAGGAAGAGAAGAGAGGAAGCTGAGGCACGAGCTAGTAGGAGGTGGTGAGCCGCTCATGGGTTCCGCTGGCCGAGGAGGTTCGCAGGGCACGAGGAGGTTCACCAAAGTGCTAGGAGAGTCGCTGGGTAGCTGAGACAGGTACGCGACTCCTTTCCCTTCCTTCGTTTTAAGGATGGGTTAATTGCATGAAAATTAAGAGAAATGCATGTTAAATTATAGAAAAATCATGAAATGAATGGGAATGTGATGTATAGCATGAGAATGTAGAGATCATGCGGTTAGGATTGATATTTGTGGGGAAAATGTGATTTTGGGGTTGAAGGCTACAGTAGCCGTTCTTGAGCCCCTTTCCCTTGTGATTTTTGTTTAAACTGTGTGGTTGATGGAATCATGAATGGTTTGAGGGATTTTGAAGTAGACTTGAGGGTCTACATCCCATGATTTTATGGAAATTTTTGGTGAAAGTTTGCAGGGTCCGATTGGGACTCCCACTTGGGGCGATTTTTCACTACCCAGAAAGGGGTGTGCCCTGTCTGCAAAGAATTCGGTATGCCGAAATCCTAGTAGATTAAGCCAGAAACTAGGGTTCGGTAGACCAAAATTTCACGGTCGACCGAAACAAGGGGTTTCGGCATACCGAAAATTTTTGGTATACCGAAACAGGGAAATTCGGAATACCTAATTGAAATTCGATATGCCATTTTTGCCCTGAACTTGGGATGTTAAAATGTGAATTTTAATGAATGTTAAATGGTTTTATTGGTATGGTGGGTTTATATGAATGATGTTTCCCCATGAAATGACATGGAGGCATGTGGAACCCCAAACAAATTGATTTGGGTGTGGTTTTGGGTTTTAGACCCTATAAATGAATGAAAAAGATGGTTTTATGTGGTTTTGGGCATGAGACCCAATTTATGACTTTAAGCATGGTTTTCATGGCTTGAGTTGGGACACCAGTGGAGGGTCAAGTGTTGCAAGGAAATAGAGTCCTGCAACGAGATGAATGGAATGAAATGGAAAATGGTTTTGAAATGGAACAATGATAATGTGGTTGCCGAGCTCATAGCGGTGTAGGCTGAGCCTGGGTTTTCATACCTAGTTGTTCGGGTCACCGACGGTGTAAGCTAAGCCTGGGTGGTTGTACCTAGTTGTTCGGGTCACCGAGCTCGTAGCAGTGTAGGCTGAGCCTGGGCTTTTGAGCCTAGTTGTTCGGGTCACCGACGGTGTCGGCTGAGCCTTGGTCATTGGACCTTGTTGTTCGGGTCAGCGACTGGGGCGTTAGACAGAGATGTATCCCCGCGCACTTATGAAAATGAAATTGATGCCAGTTGGCTGGGCAGGATGTCCTCGCCTACTGCTTGTGTGCTTGGTTACCCCTGATCAAGGTAACAACAGTAAAGATAAGTGGAAATGAATAAAGAAAGTGAAATGTGATTTGGTCAGGATTGGACTGATGAAATGGTCCTAAAATCCTAAAAAAAAATGATGATGTTTTAACCAGTTACCAGCCAGTGTTTATGATTTGGTTTTGAGCCCAATGGGGCATTGTGTTTTAGGCTGGATCTGGTCAGAATGTGAATTTGAAAGTGTGTTTTGGGATGAAATCCCAAATATTGAAAAGGGGAATGTTTTGGAAAATGAATTCCATAAGGTTTTTGAAAGAAATGTAAAGGAATGTTTTGAAAGATAAAAAAAGTGGTTTGGGAATGAATTTCCAAATGTTTTGAGAAAAGAAAAGGAAACATGGCTTTTGAAAAAGCATGGATTGGGATTGAATTCCCAAGTGATTGTTTAATAAAGAAAGGATGATTTTCAAAAAGAGAAAACCAAGTTTTGAAAAAAATGATAAAAATGAGATTTATGGTTTTGCCAACGTTTTGTGGTTTGTATGTTTTGGGGTGCGTACTGGGTGACTTAGATGTCACTCACGTGTGCTATTTGGTTTACAGGTGCAGACCGCGTGCAGTCGAGTTCCGGTGCAGGAGTTGGAGCTTCTAGCCGCACATTGTGATCCTGAAGGTGAGCCCTAATTACAGTTATTTGATGTTTCTGTAATTAGTGTAATTATGCTGGATATTGTGTTATGGTAGCGTGCTTGGGATCGGGGTGTTACAGAGTGGTATCATAGTTAAGATACACCTTGTACACCGGCTTGGTGATGTCCGGTCTAGTGGCTCCCTAGGACTGCACAATAGAGGATCGTGCACCTGAATTTTTGGATTGTTGTGTTTTGTGGTGCTGGCAGGAAGATGTCTCGCCAATGCCACAGTCGTGGCAAGACCCTTGTATCTGACTCCAAGACGGGAGAGGGTAGTGCATGGAGGGGGTTGAGATGGGAATTTGGCAAGATGATGTGGGGTTTCGCCCAGTCCTTTGGCAGCAGTGGCAAGGATGAGGCGAAGGGAGACCCGTGGATCAAGCAGTTCCACCAGCTTCGTGCGCCGACCTTTGATGGGCGCAGCACTAATGAGGAGTGTGAGGCTTGGCTCCTGGAGGTGGAAAAGATCCTTGAGGGGATTGAGTGTCCAGCAGAGAAGTGGGTCCGGATCGCAACTTTCCAGTTCAAGGGTGCTGCGGATCAGTGGTGGAGGACAGCACGCCACACCAAATTCCCGAACGCGGACCTGCTGATGATCTCTTGGGATGAGTTCCGAGGGGTGTTCTATGAGTGGTCTTTCCCTGAGCATGAGAGGGATAAGCTAGACAAGGAATTCAGGAACCTGAAGTAGGGTAGCCTATCTGTGGCTGAGAATGAGTCGTCCTTCCTTCGGCTAGAGCAGTTCTTCAGGCTGTAGTTTCTGAGAAGAACAGAGCCAAGAGATTTGTAGAGGGACTGAATCCTGTGCTGAGATCCAGAGTTATTGGCTTCAGATGCCAAACTTTAGCGGAGGCTGTTGAGCTTGCCAGCCGCTATAAGGATGATCGTAGGCTGTTTCAGGAAGAGTATCCCAAGAAGGAAAAGGGGAGAAAGTCTATCTCTCGACCTTCTGTCTCTCGACCTTTCGTTTCTCGACCGTCAGTGATGGGAGCGCCAAGTTCTGGTAGCTCTAGGAAGAAGCGGAAGCAACAGCTTACGTCGGGTAGAGAAGAGAGTATGGGTTTCAGCCATATTGGGTCTAGTAGTGGCCCACAGATGGGACCGTGCCATGTCTATGGCAAGATTGGGCATGTAGCGGCGTAATGTTGGCAAAGGTAGAGGAATTTGGACAGAGTAGTCTGCTACAACTGTGGGAAGTCTGGACATTACCAGAAGGATTGTCCCAGCCAGCCAAAGCCAACGGGTGATGCACCACGTCAGCCTACCAAGGGGAGAGTGTTCTCCATTGCTGCCCTAGATGTTGGTCCATCTCGAGATGTGGTGGAAGGTGAGAATTAGCACAGCTGAGTTTGATAAGTCCTGTCCTGTAATAAAAGATCGTTTGTGTAATTGACACTATTTCTCAATATGATTATGGTTATGGTGTGTTAATTATGGGATCTTTCCTTGTGGCTGATCTGATGGCCCGAGTCTTGTTCAACTCTAGGAGTTCATTTTCTTTTGTCTCCGAGTCGTTTGCTTCTAAGATTGGGACTAGGCCAGCCAGGTTGGCATTTCACCTAGATGTGGTCACTACATTGGGAGAACACAGTCTGGCGTGGAGGTATTTGAGACCGGTTTATATTCAACTGGGGGACAGGAGTTTTCATGCCAGCTTGATCCTGATGGATATGCAAGATTATGATGTTATCCTGGGGATGGATTGGCTGGTGCAACATTCAGTTGTGATAGATTGTGCCAAGAGGAGAATTCTGGCAGAGTGTCCAAGACAAGACTGTTGTATGGTACAGGGTGCCAGACTAGGTGAGCCCAGGAAAGTGATTTCTACTCTCAAGGCCTATCATCATCTAGCGAGAGGCAGTGTGGGCTATTTGGCCTATGTGACAGTTTCTACTTCGCCTATGGTCAAGATTCAGGACTTGCCGGTGGTGAGGGAATATCCCGATGTTTTTCCAGAGGAATTACCTGGAATGCCACCGCACAGGGAAGTGGAGTTTGCGATTGATTTGGTGCCAGGATCAGGTCCTATTTCTAAGGCTCCGTACAGGATGGCACCTGCTGAGCAAGGGAAGCTCCGAAATCAGCTACAAGAACTAATGGATAAGGGATTCATTCGTCCCAGTGTTTCACCTTGGGAGCACTGGTTCTGGTTGTGAAGAAGAAGGATGGTTCACTTTGGCTCTGTATAGATTACCGGATGTTGAACAAGATCACTATTAAGAACAAGTATCCACTGCCCAGGATCGATGATTTGTTCGACCAGTTGCAGGGGGTATCGGTGTTTTCCAAGATAGACTTGAGATCTGGATACCATTAGTTGAGGATTAATGAGCCAGATGTGCAGAAGACAGCTTATCGCACCTGTTATGGACATTATGAGTTTTTGGTTATGCCATTCGGGTTGACGAATGCTCCGGCTACCTTTATGGACCGGATGAATAGGTTGTTCCGGCCCTATTTGGACTAGTTTGTGGTTATTTTTGTGGATGATGTTTTGGTGTATTTTCCGGATGTTCAGACCCACCAGAGGCACTTGAGGATCGTACTGGAGACATTAAGGTAGCATCAGCTTTATGCCAAGTTCTCCAAGTGCGAGTTTTGGCTGGAAGAGCTGTCTTTCCTTGGTCATATTATTTCAGGAGAAGGCATCATGGTAGATCCAGCCAAAGTGGAAGCTGTGAGCAGCTGGGCCAGACCAAAGACAATGACTGAGATTAGAAGTTTTCTCGGCTTGGCAGGATATTATAGGAGATTCATTCAGGATTTCTCCAAGATTGCTACACCATTGACCAGATTGACCAGGAAGGAAGTGCACTTTGCCTGGGATTGGTAGTGCGAGGAGAGCTTCAATGAGTTGAAGGCTCATCTGGTATCAGCCCCAGTTTTGACTTTGCCCTCTAGGAGTGGCGATTTTACAGTCTACAGTGATGCCTGTGGGATTGGTTTGGGGTGTGTGTTGATGCAGCATGGTAGGGTGGTGGCGTATGCCTCGCGCCAGCTGAAAGATC
>JAMKQA010034080.1:0-20382 GCA_024699735.1 Posidonia australis | reverse complement strand
TCTCAGTGCCATTTGTCTTGCCAAAGATAATGTTTTTCATGATAGAACTAAACATATTGATGTTAAGTTCCATTTCCTGAGGAATGAAGACAGGATCAAGATTCTGAAGATTTGCACTAAAGAGAATCCAACAGATATGTTCACCAAGGGCGTTGTGGAGATTAAGTTCAAGCATTACTTGGACTTACTAAATGTCTACTGTTGCTGCTGACCCTTCAGGGCCTTTTTTTAGTGTTTCTTTCTTTTTGTATTTTAGGTGAAGGTTTGTGATTCAAGACAAGGTGGAAATTTGTGAATGTGTCTTGAATCTTATATATGTTTGTAAGGGCATTTTTGTCATGGATGATTAGCCACTATATAAGGCCATCCAATTGCTCTTATTAGGGTTGGCTCTTTTGTAAGACAACAAGAGGAGATTTCGTGTGGAGGCTCTGCAAGCCCTAGGGACGGCCATCCTTTTGTTCCTCCTTACTCCTCTCTCTTGTACTCCACCATTTGAAGTTAGTAAGTAACTAAGGAGAGACACCCGTGAACGTACCCACCTTTGGGGAACCACGTAAAAGCTTTGTTGTTTGTGTGGATTGCTATTTTGGTCTCTATTCTTCCCTTCTACACGTGCCAAACCTACCTGAATCCGTTGTGCTTGGGCTCCTTTGGGCATAACAATCATCTTTTAAAAAAATGCTAAGTACAGCTAACTATTAACTATACACACTTAAGGTCGAAAATCTCTTACCACAAGACGATAACAGGAGTTACAAAAGTTTATGATCGAGAAGGCTTCCACTTCCTTGGGTGGTCTTTTGATCGATAGGAATTCCTCACCTCTGCAGATACTTCTGATTTCTTCAGCTCATCAGCTGCTTGTGGTGAAGGCTTGATTTCTACATCATCACCAACATCTTCTGGTTTCTTATTATTACTTCTCCTTTTCTTAACAGAAGGATGGAGCCAATCCTCATCCGTATCAATAGAAGACTCAATAGGAGTTGGTGGGATATTTGGTGTTTTTCTAGGAACATCTGGATTATCAACGCCACTTCTCTTAACCTTGAACACTATCCGTGGACCTTGCAATATTGGTGGAGTTGATGCTTGAAACATGTTGTTTTTCAGTGGTATGTCTCTTACAGCAGGGTGGTCTATCCACTTGAGCTTGCAAAGGATGGAACAGTATTCACTAGAGATATCTAAAAGCCATTTGCATGTCTTGCATGGTTGCTTGCCCATTGCTTGTTTGTTTTTGTCAATAGAAAGTGATCTGTTCAATAGGAAGTAGACTGAATAGTGGTTGATAGAAAATTTATGGATCCCTGTGGTGTCAAAGTACATCTTGATGTCATTTACATCAATGGAGGCCTCTCCTGTGTTCCTACGTATCTGTAACACATAAAATATATATCTTTGGAATTTGTTTTCGATAACAAACAAATTACTTAATGTTGGACCAAATATTATTGATGTTGAATAAAATAGTCGATCTTTATTACTTGGATAGCGTGATGATCCTTGTGTTTCTCTTGTCGACATTGCTTACAGCAGGCGTCACCTGTGTTGCAAGTTGTGTAGTATTTGTTTAAATATTTTAACCCACGTTTACTACACTTGCCATAAAACTTACACCGAAGCAAAAATCGAAGAAAAGTCTCCTATTTTTTATCAACAATGGCGAAGAGGTTAGAATGTTGAATTACAAAAACAAGGCACATAATTCATTATTTTCTATAGATGCAAAAAGAAGAAACTAATAAAAAAAATAAGTTTTTGAATGACTAAAACGAACCTTCTCTTCTTTAGTAAGTACAATCATGGTAATTAAGTGGTGAAGGCAAAAAAGAGACAATTCTGCAACAGATTGATTAGGAGGAGGATCTGCTTCTCTTCTGACTAACACGAGAACTTGAGAGGAGGAAGAAAAAAATTTAGAATCTTGCAATGGAATAAGAGAGGAAGATAAAAATATTTGTGTGCATGCACTGTATATATAGCCATCAGTGTAAAAATAGTTTGAATATAGAAAGATATTGTATTTTCTATATTTCATGCATTATCTATATTTCACTTAATAATTTCAATTTTGTTTCCTTAATTTTAGGATACTCTACTTATCTATATTTACATTTATCTAAATGCATGTAATTATAATTATTTGTGGTTAGAGAGGGAGAGAGAGAGGGGGAGGGAGAGAGAGAGAGAGTACACTGCTTTTTAGGGATACGTAAATATGAAAGTGAGAAAAAAAATGTAAAACCAATATTTGATTGCCTTTTGTTCTAAAGAAACAAGAAAGAAGATGTTAATAAAGTAAAGAAAGCTTTAACTTTCTGGTTGTCTATGTATTTATAATCTCATAGGAAGTGAGAATCCTTTTTTTTTTTGGATAATATATTAATAAGAGAAGGAAGAACTTGCTTATGTCGTACCAACTTTTTCCCACAGGATAAGCGGGGGTTTTCTGGTAGACTATTCAATTATTTAAATTTCCTTAGACGAATTATTAGGAAAGTATTTGATTTTTGTTTAGAATTAAATATCTTTTGGCAGCAGAATAAGGGAGACTCAACATGATCAAAGAACATACTAGACTGTAATAGACCTATAATGCATCGCATGAATCCTATAGTAAAACGTAACCATCACAAACTTATACAAGTATCTTCATTTCATCAATTTTCTCATGAAGAATAATTTCTTTGATGCTTGACAATGTAGTGTTGCAGAACCAACTACCATGGTGTAGTTGGTCAGGTTCGTATCTTACGAACCGTAAAGAGAAAATATACGCACATCGATATTAAAAAAAGGACAATGTAGTGTTGCAGTGTATCGGCCACCAGTTTAACTAAATTGGGACCTTAAGAGAAACCTATATGCTTGTGGATGGATGACTGGATGTGGACCAGCTCTTTTTTTTATATAATAAGCTTGGCTTAGCTGTCAATTCCCAAGTTTTATTAGTTTAGGGAACTAATTTTCGTCTCCATGCTATTCCTCCTAGGTAATCATAATATCATATAAATGAGAATCAACATTTCTAGTGAGCTGATTAAAAACCGTCTCTACAAAAAAAAAAAACATTTCTAGTGAGCTGAAGCTTTGTCTGCTTTCGTACGGTACAGGCGTTGAAGAGACAGAAATACTCTAATTTCGAGGTTCTTTCAATGTGGAAGTTGATTAATCCTCAGCAAGATATCGAAACCTGATGAAGGATGGAATCTCCGACCACTTGGGAAATTAATTTAACGTCACCGGATTCTGATGGTAATTATCGAGCTTCCAAATTGACGTGAGGTCTTAGATTCTACAGTTGCTTTGTGATTCCAGGCCATGTCTTTTCATCCGGTGTTCCCCAATCTTGTTGGAAGGCTACAAGACGAATGTAAATTTGGACGCTCCAAAAGGAACATATCATCTGGTAACTAATAGTCTACTTCTTAGTGGGTTATATCTACTTTTTAGCGGGATATATTCAATTATCAGTGTGGTAGACTTGTGTTTTAGTATGATAAAATTACATATTAGTGGGTCTTACAAAATAAAATATGCAATAAAAGAAAAATAAGCTTGTAGTGACATGCAGCGAGAATAACTTTAACGTACAACAATAATACTAACAACATGCAACAATAATAATAATAATAATAAGCAAGGTGAGTAGTTATAACATATAATGTGAATATGTATTTTATGTTATGAAATAAATATTATAATTCTATGGAAGACTAATTTTTAACATTATGTGACGAATATTAATGTAATATGTAACAGAAATAATAAATTGTAATAGAACTAAAAGTAGAATGCAATAAGTAAATAATATTCTAGATTATATATTAATAGAAGTGTAGTAAATTGATACAAAAATTTAAAAAATGGAGGCCACTATCAAAGTGAATAGTATTCTTAATTAAGGATGCACATGATTCGATTCGATTTAGTTTTGATAAAAACTATAAAGTGAATTAGAATAGAATCGTACCTATCGGTTCATTATATTGAAATCGAATCGAAGCATATATATATTTGAAACCAAATCATCTAAGAGTCGATTGGTTTGGTTCACTATATTGAAATCTAAATATCTATCAAAATATGATTCAATAATATTATTAAAAAATAATTAACGAGAGTTACAAGCAAGATTATCATTTGCATCCATGATGGTCAAACATAATACTTTTTTTGAGCCATTGGATTTGTTTGTGCAAATTGAAATATATGAAGGTCACAAAAGAGAAATCATTCACTTAGCATACCACATATATAAGTGTTCCAAGGAAAGTTTCATATCCTTGGGCTTTTTTTCCTTCCAAGTATGCAAATTGTCCTTTATTTCCAATCCATAATGTTTTTCTTGATTGCAAATGATAATCTTGGTTGCAACAAGTCTTTGATCCAACTGATAATGTATCTTCATTATATCCTTGACTTCGCAACAAATCCTGTCTAAAAAAAGTATTCACACTTTACAAAAATACTATAGTTTCTACGTTACTTAACAATATATTTTGTTGGCCTACCAAAAATAATAAACGATAGAGATTTAAATCCATTTAATATAATGGTTGATGAGAGGCGAAGATGTAAAATATTTATATATGTACAATATATTAATATATGTATCAAGTCTCAGTTCAATTTGACTAACTATACTTAAAAATCAAGAACTGAATCACTAAAAATGGTTTTAAAATTTAAAAATTTAATCAAATCATTAAACAAATATAAATTAAATCGAATCGTCAAAGATGATTTAATTCGATTCGATTAATCAATTCTGACTAAACCATGTGCACTCCTCTTCGTAATTGTACATCGACAAATGTACGGAACACAAAAGTAAAAAAGGTGACCGTGTGTACCTAAATTCTTAATTGTACGTCGACAAATGTACGGTAAAAAGAACACAAAAGTAAAAAAAGATGAGGGTTACCATCAAAGCATACGACAAGATGTGTATTCTTACGCCCATCTTCCAATTTCCTGTTGACTGTGTAATTATACATGCACAAGCAGCACCGTCCAAGAGACATGAATGAATGAGAGAACAAACGCACCGAGAAACGATGGATCGATCCGAGCTTTCGCTCGTACCTGGAGACCAATTCTTTTGCATGGGAGTTCATATATTTATGGTAATTCTCGTTTGGACTAATGGCAGTTTGTGATATATATGAAGATACCACCAATGCGTTGCAAACTTCCACCTCTACCTTTTGACACCGAACTATCAGAATGTGATTTATAACTCGTAAAAATCTCATCTCCTCCTCGGTTTGGCCTAAGGAATATAAATGGAAATTTGGTAAACATATGGTAAAACCATGCCTTTCTTTTTTCTTTTTTCTTTTTTGGACGTCTCGGACAGGGTTGTGAGCGATCCCACCTTTTTTTTTTCCTTTGTATCCTTTTCTACTTGACACATGCATCTGTCCTTTTTTTTTTTATTGCCTTGTGTTCTAAATGTGAAATTATAAAATTATTTGTCATGGCTATGATAATGTGTCTTGAAAGACAATCCCATGTAATGACTAACATTCTGTTGGTTGTAGCTACTTTCCTTATTTTCAGGTTTCTTTCTTCTTACTACATTTTGGACATCTTGCTTCTTTTTGTTAGAACTAAGGTTCCGTGGTTCTGTAATATTTTCTCACTACAAGATACTTCATGCTTGCTCTGTATTGACTTATTTGATAATAGAATACCGTTTACAAAAAAAATAATGTGTCTTGAAGTGTACGTACACCCCTCAACTGATGGGAGTTTAGGTGGCGTTCTCGTATCGTTTGATGCGCCTGTACATGTGACAAAGTGAGACCAAATCAGCCAGACATTCTTGGTCGAACTATCTATAGCTATAAGCCCTATGAGGGAATCATATATAATTAACACGTATTAAATTTTATTATTAGAAGGTAGCAAGATCTAAAGAAGGGGTTAATTAAGTAGTCGACGGCAAAATCCTCCCCCTCCGTCGTGTGATTCTTGAACTAGACTTTGATGCCTCCTTGCGATCCTAAGATAAAGGATCTCTAGATGGTTCTCGCCTATGCATGAATTACGTGAAGTAAGTGAATTTATCCCGTCAAAAGTACTACGACAGAAAAGAAAATTGAAAATGTATCATTCTATCAATATGTTTAGTCGTTGTAGTTATTGTTATTTGCAAGTGTGTAGATCTTTTTTGTGTGTATGCATGCAAATTAATGTTAGATAATCGTTTCAAATAATTTAAAAAAAAATAAAAAAAATACATTATGTCCCTTAAATATAAGAAAAGATATTCTCATATTTGCGTGGTTTCTCGGAAGACAAGAGGGAGACCAATCGTATATTTCGAAAGGATCGAAGTTTAACTCTGCTGTTTCTTTACGAAGAGTAGAAGCAAGGCGTTTCAGTAGTAATTCTTTTTGTAGTCGGTCGCAAATGCATGCATCACGATTCTTCTTCGCTTGTACCTAAGTGCGATTCGACTATAACTCGTTGCATTGTGATGGTCGAATAATATATATTCCCTAATAAGGTACAAAGATAATCTTTTTAAGAAGACTTTTCGTTATACGTATGTAAAATCTTTTCATATTCTTAATTAATTTTTTTTATTTCTACGTACGTAGATCTTATTTCACATATCATTTACGTTTCCATCGTAATTAGTCGCGTCCGGTGTGACGACAATTGACGCATTCCCACCTCATTTGCGTTTCCTTTGAATCCCAGTGTCTGTTTCTTCGTTTGCTTACCAATGGCACCAAATGCACACTCACAAGTGGGTCCCACCGCGCGGAACTAAACCCCACACGTAGTCGTACACGATTTATTTATTTATTTATACCGCCGTCTCCTCTTTCCACGGTGACTTTGGAATCGATTGTGCGTGATTTTACATGAAATTGTGTGAACCGAAGACTTTTTCCAAAATGTAGGTGGACCGTCAGGGAGGGGAAGCATCCTATTTCTTTCTTTTGCTCTCTCTCTCTCTCTCTCTCTCTTTCCAACCATCAAAGTCACCTGCTCCGCTGTGCACTCCTCCCTCTCCGATCTCCCGTCGGAATCAATGGATGGAGATCCTCGGCACCATCAGCAGCAGCAGCAGCAGCAGCAGCAGCATGTCTCCCTGCAGATCCGCAGGGTAAGAAAGCACGACCTTCTCTCCTCCTCCTCCTCCTCCTCCTCCTCATTGATTTATTGTTCTTATTGTTTCGTTCTTTTTGCCATTCGTTTCTACGTCAGTCTTGATTCCGAATGCATGCCAAATGCATGATATGTTAAAACGTCAAATGCATGCAAACTATAGGTGTAGATTGAGCTGTGCTGTGTCGTACCGGTATGGTTGGCAACAACTCGAATTCTAAATCAATCCAAACTTCTTTATTTTGTTGATAATGATGTCGAGTAAGTTCCTAACCCTTTAACACAATAGAGCTTTTAAAATATCAGTTTTCAATCTTGGTCGTCTTTTGTCTAGAATATTATCACTTATGCTAAGGACTTGTTCACAAACAACTTAAAAAAGTAAAATAGTTAGGAGATCTTTAACCATAGCAGATAAAATAAGTAACTTCATACTTTGTTTCCTTTACTAATCTGACATATCAAATTTACCCATATCTGCATATTTAATAAACAATTATTGGTGATTTGTTTCATTAAAGATGTGTAACTCCTGTCTTATTATTTGTGAAGAAGATGAAAGCAAATCTTCATCGTCATCAAGAAGTTGCTAGCAATACTGCATTGAAGAAGATGTTGTAGATGATAATGATGGAAGTGATGTTTGATTATCATATTTTGTAGCATATGAATCATACATTCTGTTTAAATTATCTTCCACATTTTTTTTTTGGAATTAAACCAACTTTCACACCAAAATTCTTTCCTATTATATCTATTATTTTTTTAACTAATTTTATTTTAGATCTTTGATCTAAACAACCACTTGAAGTATATATAAGAGAAATATCTTGCAAATACTTCAAGTATTTAGTCTTCATTCTATCTATTATAGGAGCAAAATATTCAATACTACCATATTTCTTAAAAATCATAGAAATTTCAAATAAATTATGCAAAACACGGACAGAAGTAGAATAATATATCCTAGATAATTTTACAGTTGCATCATAAAATGATTTCAAAAATTCACAAAAACTATTAATAATTTCAAAATATAAATCATCTAAAAATTTTCTTGGATTTACAATATTACAGTTATAATAATGAATTCTAGGCAATTTATAAGAAATACAATTATTTAACATTAAATACATAGAATTTCATCTATGGGCACTGTGACCATGCCAACCCAAAGATCCGACGCGGAGTCATGCCAGAGGGAGGAGATCACAGCCATGCCAAGATGGCGAAGGCGCAAGATAGGATGAGACGAAAAAGAATAGGAGTCGCCACCTAGTCTTTTAAGGGAAAGACGAGGAAAACCAAAAAGAATGGGATGCATGAGATGCAAATGTGAAGGCCGGGTGTCTGCTAACCAGAGGATGGGTAAGGATTCCTATTACGCACGGGGAATGTGTTAGGTACCCCCGTACGTCCGAGAAACTCGGTCTTTCTAGTCTAATTCGCTTGTTAAAGGCTGGATGAATGCTTGCTAAGCCTAGATCGTGCTCTAAACATGCTAATATGAATGCCAAGACAATACTGAATGGATGTACAAGATTGTATGTGAAAACTGTGATGAAATCAACATGAAATGATGAAATCACAAAATATGACACTATAAAAGAAAACCACATGAAATGACGAGGTTTTTGGAAGGACCGCCTCAGAAAAGCATACTGACATCAAAAAGATACAAAGTGGAGTTAACCTAAGTCCTCGTGATCGTGGAAAAAGTCGTAAAAATCAAAATGGAGAAATAATCCGCAAATGGGCCAATGAGGGCCTTTTAGTCAGTTCGTGTACGCCCTCGGGCGATGAAATCTAAATCAAATCGAAAAAATTCTGAAACATAGGAGTAAAGGAAATCAAATTGAATGTCGAATGAGGGACTCCAAAAACAGACTGAAGAAAAATCACGAAAGAAGCACATGAGATGCAGCTCGCTAAAAAGGATGGACTGACACGTAAATGTGACAAAAACTCTATAAATGCATGAATAAGTGCCTAAATGTGCAAAAAGGTGCTAAAGAATGACTTGAACAAAAATTATGCAAGATTGAGTGCAAAAATTAACATGCGGGTGCATGAATTGATGGTAGGGGCAATTTAGTCATTTTGATGGCCAGATGTGATAAATGCATGTATGAGGATGATGCATGATCTAACTTATGTCAAAATGTGTGTAAAATGTCAAGAAAATGTTATTTGTGAGAAAATGTGAAAAGGATACGATCTTAAAAACCGTAAAATGATGTAACCACAGTAAAGGACAAACACGAGGACTGAAACACAAAATTCACGAAAGGATAAGAATTTGGATCAAAATGTATTCGGTGACTTCTATTCTAATGTGTAGATGATGGATCTAATGTGAATTTGGATCAAAATTAGGGTTTTAATTATTTTAGGGTTTTTTAGGTTTTTAACTATTTTAATTTTAGGGTTTTGGATTTTAATTAAGATTTTGAATTTAATTAGGATTTTTTGTGTTTTAATTAGGGTTTTCAGTTTAATTAGGTTTCTTTTGTGTTTTAATTAGGGTTTTTAGCTTAATTAGTTTTTTTGTGTTTTAATTAGGGTTCTGAGTTTAATTAGGGTTTTTGGATTTTAATTTAGGATTTTTGTGTTTTAATTTGGACTTTCACTTGATTAAGTGGATTTTAATTAATTTTGACTTTTAATTAGGGTTTTTGTGTTTCAGTTACGGTTTTTATTTGCTTAATTAGGGTTTTTATTTGCTTAATTAGGATTTTTTGTGTCTTAATTAGGGTTTTGAGTTCAATTAGGGTTTTTATGTTTTAGTTAGGGTTTTTATTTAATTAATTAGGGTTTTCACTTTATTACTTGGATTTTAAGTGGATTTTATTTAATTTTGACTTTAATTAGGGTTTCCACTTGATTAATTGGATTTTAAATGATTGAAATTGATTTTATTTGATTTAGTCTTTAATTAGGATTTTTATTTGATTAATTTGGATTTTAAGTGTTTTAAATGACTTTTGTTTGGTTTTGATTCTTAATTATTGTTTCTTACTTTGATTAGGTTTGAGTGGACTATTGTGGGCCTGCATGGGCTTGTGTGGGCTTAAGTGGACTAGGGTTTTGGTTTTAGATTTGAAAATTAGGGATTTTAGTGATCGCAACTAGAGCATTTTCTAGTGGAGTCCGCTGCTAAGTGATTTTAAAATCGAAGTGTCTACAAACACATCAAGAGTAAATTTTGTATGAGGTAAACCATAAGAATCACGTATATAATCGAAATTTTCTTGTCTTTTTCCAAAATTAGTAATGTAAGGCAAATCACATCTTATTTTTTTAACATAATCTTTTATTTCATGCATAATACTGTCTTAAACAATAATATTAATTATATGACATACATATCTTTGATAAAATAAAAGAAAACCATTTAGTAGATTTATTCATTGCATAAACATGGAAATAGCAGCAGTATTACTAGATGCATTGTCAAAAGTAGTGCTACCAACTTTATCTTTAATACCATATAATTCAAAAATATCTATTATCAAAGCAAAAATGTTTTCAGTAGTATGATAATAAGAAATATTTCTAAAACTAATTAATCTTTTTTTGTAAAAGTCAATTTTCATCTATAAAATGGACAGTAACAACTAAGTACCTAGTTTTAGTCCTATCCTTCCAAATATCAAAAGTACAAGTTGCAGAGATATTAATAGTACTCATATTTTTAATTAGATTTTGTCGTAAAATATTAAATTGATCTATAATATCTTGTCTAGTTATATTTCTAGAAACATTTTTATATTGTGGACAATAAGCTTGGGAAATATACTCTTATCTGTATGGATTATCACCAGAATTAATAGATAAATTATTTACAACAATAAATCTAGCACGTATTTCTGTAACTTTCTTATTGTTATAAGACCAATTAGATATTCCACTATCTGAGTTAATTTGGAGTTGAGTTTAGTAGGTGATATAAAATGATTTTTTTATTTATTCTCTATTGACATGTAGTTCTATCTCTAAGTAAATAATCATTGTCATTAAAAGACTTACATGAGAAGTTTGCCATGTATTGCTTGCAAAATGCTCACTCCTCGACTAGTCCTTCCTTATTCTTTTTCACATCGATTTAGTAATAATTCCATACTTTAACTCTTCCTTTTCCTTTTCTTGCATGGTATATCCATCATGATAACCAATTGATTACATCATTGGAACTGGTGATGATAGTGGATTGGTATCAACGACATCGGGAAAATCGACGATATTAGGAAATTCTTTTTGAAGATCAAAATTATCTTGTTCGTCAACAAGCCTTCCTCGCGTTACCCTTGATGATGATGTCAATGAGACTTGATAGTATCTAAGTAGGAAAGTTGAGATACAAGAGAGAGTTCAGACTTGGAACTTAAGAGAGAAGAGTATTGAGAACTTGAGAGGTGAGACTTGGGAGAGAAGAAAGTGTTGAGAGAGAAAAGAGAGTTTTAGAAACTCAGAATAGACCTAAGCATAAATAATTTTTTTTTGAAGGTTTACTAATTTTTTTAAAAAAATTATGGACTGATATGTACTTTTTAAAAAAAAATTAAAGACTTAAATGAATTTTTTATAAAAGGATAGATCCTTTTATATAAATAAAAAAAATACAAGAATTAAAATACAAATGCACCAAAAACTAATCTACATGTTGGTGTCAACGACTAACACAGTCGTTAAACCAACGGCTAAGTCAATTATTGGCTAAACAAAACAAAAAAAAAACAGACTGTGTCATAATAATGTATCAAGCACGATCTTGCTATTGCCAAGGTGTGGCTCCGATTGGACCCATGCAGGCACGACACAATTGTCGGATATCAAGATCCGACCCGGCCCATACTTTTGGGTCATGTTGAAGTCGACACAAGTTAGACCATGCTGACATGGTTTGAGCCCAACCCAATTGAGATCGCTAATGCAAATTAAAATCTTGTCCTTAGAGATGGAACTGTGGATTCTGACTTGGTTCGTTTAGCCATGGAACCCTTCAATGGGTGATAGAGAATTGTTATACGTCAAATGCATGGCGTGTGTGTTTTGTAGTATATCTTGGAAATATTTTAAATATATAATATATAATTACAATAATCAAAATCAACATTAATATATCAATAAGATGTACATGTAATAAAAAGACTCAATTACTTAAACAGCTAAATCAACCATTAAGCCAAACACTACACGTTGGTCTTGTAGAAATCCCAAGTTAACTCCAACCGGATGATAATGCCTTATTATCACAGTAATTCTGGAAGATGGTAAAAACCTTCCGGATTGGAATATAAGGATATTTAAAATCTAAACCGATAACCAAAAAAAAAAAACTCCGACCCGATTCGAATCTGGGTGGGGATGTAGAAAACCACTGCCTGTGTAGGCAGCCAACGCAGCCAGCTGAATTGGAGTGTCAAACTCCATGGTTTTTGCATGGAGCTCGATCTCTTTCTTAAGCTTTTCCAAGCAGTGGACTGACAATTGTTTGGGTTTTGTCAGACGGTTTCGCTGAATGGCAGATCGGAGCACGAGTTTGAAGACGAGGGCATGGTCAGCCCCGCATCACTCCCCAGCAAAGCCCATGATCTCAGAGGCTTCTCGCATGGGGAGCTGCAGCAGGCGTGGAACGTCAAGCACTTGGGCTCTCCGGTGATCAGGAGCCTGAAGGTTGTGATCTTCACGGCCAGAATCAACGTGCTCATGCCCTTCGGCCCCGCTGCCATCTTGGTCCATAAATTATATGGGCATCAAGTGAGTCGATCGAGCTTCACTGCTGGCTCTTGCGAAGCTGCTTGCTTGTTATTAGATGTACCCTTTGATGTTCCGGAAAAAAAGGGTTCTTCTTGTCATTCTATCTAATGATTTATTCATCGAATTATGCAGGGATTTGTCTTCATTTTGAGCTTGTTGGGCATAATTCCTTTGGCTGAACGCTTGGGTTTTGCTACAGAGTAAGAATCTTTGTATCCCATTTTCCTTTTTCCTTCCTTTACTTCTCTGGGTTTTTCTATGGTTGGCTAATTAGAGTCGTTCCTTACTTTGATGTAGGCAGCTAGCATGCTTCACTGGAACTACAGGTGAGTGTTGCATTGATATAAGTGAATGTCTCTTTTTCTTGAAGTTTAATGCCACAAGTAGTATCAAACTTGATTAGACGTAACGTCGAAGTGAAGCAGCCATACCACCAAAATACCATGCTAATTTTCTACTTACTGGATGGATGTTGCTTCTCAGCACAAGGTTGTATTATAATTGAAGAGAAGTCGTAATGCACTAATAACTTGACAATTAACATGCAATATAAGGCCTTGATGAAAGACTCTAGATTCGTATCGATAGGATGGGACTGTCATTGAGGGATGATTTCACCAAGTATCTTACTTTGGCATTTTAAAGCTTCGTACTGGTTTGTTACAGACCCAAGCATGAATACATATGACTAGTCATCATCTGATCCATGATCTATTTACTTGCAGCTGGAGGCCTTCTGAATGCTACGTTTGGAAATGCAACAGAGATGATTATATCTATCTATGCACTAAAAACAGGAAAGCTACGGGTTGTCCAACAATCATTGCTAGGCTCAATTTTATCAAACATGTTGCTGGTCCTAGGATGTGCCTTCTTCTGTGGGGGAATTGTCTTCCATAAAAAGGATCAGGTTTTCAATAAGGTATTCTGTGCACCTTTAGCATTGCAGGGTCTCTTGTACATCTCATGTGTTATTTGATGAATAATTATGCTTTTATGAACAGAGAGCAGCTGTTATGAACTCCGGGTTGCTGTTGATGGCGGTTCTAGGTTTACTTTTCCCTGCTGTTCTTCACTATACTCACACAGAGATGCATTCTGGAGAATCGGAATTGGCCCTTTCAAGATTCAGTAGCTGCATCATGCTAATTGCATATGGTTGTTATCTAATTTTTCAACTGAAAAGTCACAAGACTCTCTATGACCCAGTGGATGAGGTTAGCCTGCTGGTTATTTTGCATGCTGATGGATTTATTCTACTATAGGTTCCCACTTCAACACTGCCTATTTTACTCAACAAATACAAGACAAACTGTACGTTTACATGTGCATGTTTTCTAGTTTGCTTCAACTAGCAAAAAGAATTATCATTCTGTAGATTTGTAATTCAAATTTCAAGTTGGAGTGGCTCTTTGTTCCTGTTATTCCTTTTCATTCATGAACTTAGGATGTTTGTAAACCGAAGACTGTGATGCTATAACCTGCGCCATATTAGTACCTCTTTTCTCCATTGCCCCATGCAAAAAATTTTACTTACACTCAATAGATAAAATAGAATGTCAGGGGAATTTTGGAAATGCAAAAAATCTTTCATTGAATTCCTTTTCGCTATAAGCATGATTCCAAGAATCCACTATTAAACTCCCACACACTAGCATTTTCTTATAGTTGCACTACTCACATTACCATTAATGAAGAGGTGGATTAGTTTGGATCTAAACTTGACAATAGACAAGGTTATCATATCTGGATTTATTTCTGTGATCGTGCTAGCACTCTTATTTTTAAGGCTTAACCAGCATGAGCTCTGCTGTCTATTGTTTACCATTTGTGGACTGCCTCTAGACACAAGGGCCAATTAATACGCTTTATTCATTTTCTCACATAATATACAAGCCAAAATTCTAGATTGATAAATATTGTATCTTATCATAGCTTTGCAGTTCCCAACAAGTTTTCCTAGATGCTACGTTGATAAACCGTGCTTTGGTTGACTTCTGCAGTCTGGCCTCTCTTCGTTTGAAGTATATCATCACATTCTACATGAGGGTTTTTTTTTGAAAAACTTAGTTGACTTCTACATGAGGGTTTTTTTTTGAAAAACTTAGTTGACTTCTACATTCGGACCTCTCTTCATTTGAAGTTTATCATAACATTCTACATGATGCATGGATCTTTTATGCTTACATTAATAATATAGTAGACTTTCTTAAATTAACATGACAATTTAAATGGTTATGCTTCTCTTGATAATATTTATGCCTGTATTTTTTCTTTATGGATCCCAGTTAAATTTCATAGATTGTGCTAGTGATTGATTTTCTGACATGGATTTAATTATTAAGGAAGAGAATCAGGATGAAGGGTGTTCTCAAGATGAAGAGCCTGAGATGTCTAAATGGGAGGCAATCGTATGGCTTGCAATACTGACCATCTGGATTTCAGTCATTTCAGAATATCTAGTAGATGCTATTGAGGTAACATCTTGTTCCTTATTTTATAGCTAAGTTTAACGTACAGAATACGTCAGGTTTATAAAAAATGTTAGCAAACATTGATTCTCAGATTATGACACATGGATTAGCTTCTTCATGTTCAGACATAATACTAGTTTATTTATTTCCCTTATTTAAGTAATAGCTTTGAGCCTTCAAGCGTAAACCTTTTCAGATGCATCTATTAAATTCGAATAGTTTTGAAGTTGGAAAGAATTAGTTCTGCTTATTCTAACCTAGGCTATTCACTCAGTTGACTATTATTGATTCAAGACTTCAATTTCTGTTTATATTGGTAAAATCTTCCTTAGATCAGGTATTATTGTTGCATATATCCTTTTTATTGCCCAGTGCATCACTGTCATTACCATTTTTTCTTCATTTTATTTTGCAACAGGGAGCCTCATTTGCATGGAAGATGCCAATTGCTTTCATTAGTGTTATTTTGCTTCCTATTGTTGGGAATGCTGCAGAGCATGCCAGTGCTATTATGTTTGCCATGAAAGACAAACTTGTGAGTGCTCACTTAACAAACTTGTTAATAGGTTTAGACTAGTAAATTATGTTATATATTTTTTTATCTAGGATATTTCCCTTGGCGTTGCTATTGGATCGTCTACCCAGATATCTATGTTTGGGGTCAGTTTACATAGTTGATGTTTTATTTACTTATACTATGCTACTTTTTCTGTAAGAAATTTGAAAGGTCTGAAGGGAATATCTTCTTGTTTTTCATTGTTTTACCTTTCGAACTAGTTTGGTTGTCGGTCCAATGGAGTGTAAACTAAACTAGTATTTCAAGTTCTTTTACTAAAAACAGTGGAGCATGAGTCATTGCCTGTCCACAAGGACAATTAGTATAGTTATGTAGTTATTATACTATTGTGGCATCTTTTAGATCCCAAACCTGCCTAGATATCCAATGTGGTATGATAATAAATTCACCAACAAAACAAAAGCCTATGCTTTTGGTAAATCTCGTAAAATGTAATTAAGTTTACCTAATTGATACACTAGCATTTCAGAATCTTCTTCATTGATAATCTTGGTGCTAGGCATTTAGTAATAATGGACGCTATTGGAATGACCAATGGAACTGGTATCAGTTACTACATTTTTAGACTTTTGTGATTAAGATTAAACAAACAAGCAGTTCTGTCAAGGAATGAATTTATAAGTGGATTTGGACTGTTATAACTACTAGTAATTAAGGTCATTTGTTGTCTGATTCAATGTTTTAAATGTCGGTTTCGTGTCGAACTTCGACAAATTGAAAAACAAATATATGTTGGAAATATGTCGGTACATCAGTATCGTGTTGATGGAAATACAGTAAAAAAAATATACAATTGTTTAGAAAACTTCTATATCGATGTCGTATCGGAGTTGTGTCGGTAAATTGAAAATAAGATACGTGTCGGTGAAATTTCGACAACACACGTCGACATTTGATACTATGGTCTGATTACAATTGTTTCTCTCTATTAATACCTTGTAGGACTCGGGAATAAACTTTTCTCTTCGGGAGTAATTTGATCTACATCCATCAAGAAGGGTGTTATCTGATATAATTTTATATGTATATTTACATGCCTTGCAGCTATCTAGACGTTGTCAAAAAATATTGAGCAAATGGTTCATGTTTCCATGCCAAAGATAATTATATTGGTGTCATTAATTTGTATTATCCAACTTCCGGCTTTTCATCATTTGCCAGCAATGTTCTTCTGCAATTTAAGAGGTCTGCCCATATTTATAATTTATTTATGTTATATGCAGATTCCCTTCTGTGTACTTGTAGGATGGATTCTAGGCTGCCCAATGGATTTGAATTTTCATCTCTTCGAGACGGCAACAATTCTTATAACAGTGCTAGTTGTTGCCTTCATGCTGCAGGTTTGGATCCCCATCATGATTTCATTTTATATAGCATCAACATTCAAAATTGGTGATGAAGAAGGGGTGTTTTACTTAAGTACGCTTGTTAAGTTGACAATGCTCTAAATGTCCAAGTTATTCCACTACTTGCCTCAATATCCTTGAAGAGCCAAACAATTGCCTTCAATGTCCCTACTAACTAACAAAAGGAGACACCGTTACCTACAGATGGTAAATTCGTCCCCCTCTCCCACTTTAATTTGCTTAAATCCAATAAAGTCTTTTTATAAGTATATGTTCTCCTTGCAACTTCTTCTCATTTCTTCTACAACTACAAACCATTATTTAATGATAAATATACTAAAAAAATTAAAAAAATAATTAAGACTAATCACATAAATATTACTAACTATGCACAAGTAAAATAGTAATGTTAGGAATCTAGTGGTTTACTTTCTAAATTTATTTAAATCTACATTGACATAATTTTATTGGTTAATTTTAATTTTATGTATTTTGCGTTAGATTTATAAGGAGTTTATTGTGCTTAATTTAGGTTTATTTCCGTTGTGTTTATCATAATACTTGTTTGGTTGAATTAGATATAGGCATATGAATAGTTTGGACATGATACTAGACTAAATTGGTTTTAGCTTAGTATGTATGCTTGAATTGTCTAGAGTTTTGTTAGTGGTTGTGATTATTATTAATCATTTTTTATTTTTCATTTGCTTAATCATTGAAATTAGTATGACTTGTGCACAATTAGTAAATTTTGAAGTGATTATGGTTAATCATTTTATTTTTAACTTTTTTAGCATACTTAAGAAATACAAGTATTTATGAATTATTCTTGATTCAGTTTATATGTTTAAATTAGTGTAGTCTTTTAATTATTCGTTATAATTATGGTTAAAACTTTATTTTAATTTTTTAATATGTTTAATCGTTAAATATCAATATTACTTGTGTATTGTTACTAATTTTGTAGTGTGATTATTCTTTTTTTTTAAATTTTTTTTAGTATTCTTAATCATTAATTGTAGTTATAGAAGAAAGGAGGAGAAAATGAAAAACAATATGTAGTTACAAATTGAGTGATATTGGTGTTTAAGTAATTTATAAGGGGATAAAATGATATTTTTTTAACTCTGTTAACATCTACAACTATCAGCATGTTCTGTCGGTTAGCAAAGGCACTGAAGGTTTGGGGGTATTAAGATAATTATTAGATTAAGAAGAGCATCCAAAGCATTGTCAAACTTAATAGGGGTATTTTGGGGAAAACCTAATAAAGAAAACCATGAATTGGTATACCCTTTTAATTCTAACAGCACAATGCATGAAAAAATGGCTTTTCTAGGCGGATGTAAGTCTCACGTCAGCTCTCTCATGAGATAGGATCTTTCTGTAACATACCTCTTTTCAGACTATCATTATTTTAAGAATCTGATTTTGATAGTGAAATCTTAAAGTACCGTCCTTTTGCTTTGGTATCGTGATGAGATAGTTTCAAATTTCTAAGTAATTCTATATTGCCGTGTAAATGCCCTGACATATGAACTAAAGATAGGAATCATTTTTCTTCTGTTATTCAAATTTAAATTGCTTGCTTCATGTAGCTTTTTATTTATTCCTTGTTGCAGGACGGAACTGCTAACTACTTCAAAGGGTTGATGCTAATTTTGTGCTACTTGATAGTAGCAGCAGGTTTCTTTGTACATAAAGATCCTATATCAGGTAAAATTAACTTGATAAGAAGCAACACTAGCAGTGTGGTATTAATTCTATCTGTTATTGCCAGTTTTTAACCTTAGCCTTTCACTATAAGTAGAGGTGGAAAATGCACCGGGTTAGGCCAGCCCGGTCCACGAAACAGGAGGCCCGTCCAGACCGACCAGTATGCTAGTCCATGCTGGGCCAGGTCGGGCCTCCTTTTGGAGATCATGGGCCCGGCACGGCCCATGGCCCGTCTGTGGGTCGAGCCGATGGGTCGGACAGGTCCATTGGGTTTAAAATTATTTTTAAAAAATTATTTTTTTTATTAATAAAAAAAATCTTTGAAATACATCAGTTTTTTACATTAAAAAAATACAAATGATACTTACATTATTTTTTTTATATTTTTTATTTTAAAATTTTACATCAATAGTTATTCATTTGTGGAGTCTGTTCTGCCTGGTGAAGTTGATGTCGCATCATCGTCTTCTTCTGATTCAGACTTCAAGCTCAATCCCTGAAGACGGTCAATCGCATCGTACTAATCTTTTAAGCAGATGGAGGCTTCTACAGACTTATCTGATAATCTACATCTTTTATCATTTAATACTCTTTTTCCTACAGAAAATGCAGATTCCGATGTTACAGTTGACGCCGGAATCGTTAGTAAATCTTTTGCCATTTTTGATATTATAGGAAACCTAATAGTTGTAGTAGACCACTACTTTAATATATCTAAGTTATTTATTTCTAAATCACTAAAAGCAATTGAGGATTCTAAATAATTATGTAATTCATTATTTATATTTGATTTTATATATTTTCCCTTCTTTTTATTTAATCTACTTCATAAAAAACTACCACTACTACTACTTGTTTGTGTTCCTAAAAAATTAGATGCTTAACCACTACATATTTCACTATAGTTTCTAACATATTTTTCAAATAAATTATATAAAGTTGTCTTTATTTTATCATTAAATGAATCTATATACTCATTTTTATTAATGTTACTAAAAATATCATTTATAAGTGCATACAATTAACTAATCTATGTCTAGGATCCATAATTAAAGCTAAACATGTCCACATTGGAGGCTCACTCCAATAAGTATTATATTTAGTTTCCATTGATTTAATAATATTTACAAAAGTTGAAATATTTCTATATTGTTGAAAATTATTTTTAATATTAAATAGATTAATTAAAACTAGAGAATTTGTTGGATAATATTGACCAAATAATTGTTTAGTTGCATTATAAAATGGTTCTAAAAAATTATGAATTATATTAGAATTTTGTCAATCTTCATCATTTAAAAATTCATTAGATTTTACATTATAAAATACTGTAATTATATGATTATAAGATATACATGAACTTAACATATCATAA